>JBBBDQ010000466.1:0-17500 GCA_037127315.1 Ascarosepion bandense
AACAGTTGTTTTGAGTTCAGTTTCTTGAACTGGTAACGTGGATTTAAAAGCATTGGAGAAGACTTCCTTCCTCTTAATCTCCAATGAGAAAAATCTTAATGACTGTGCCTCTGATGTATCCTCCTGAATAAAAGTTAGTCCCGATGCTTTCAATCTAGGCAGGAAATTGTGACTTATATCTCATTCATCTCCTTAGTTTTTACCTACCTGCTCGGCCGATATTGTTTACAGGAATCTCTTCTTCCGGGTTTACCAGTGCGATGCGTCTGACTACAATACGCGCCTATTTGTCTCTATTCGTAATGAATTCAAGCTTGTCTTAAATAATGCTGAGCTGTTGTTTGCTGATAGAATAAAGCAGCGTAATTTTTGTTCTAAAGTCTAATGGCAGCTCTGAAAAAATGTGTTAAACAACAGCAAATATCATCTGTTCAATCAATTTGAGGTCCTCACAGCCACAGCGGACAAGGTTGAGTTCTTCTCTATCTGACTTCACAAATGACACGTCTGGAGTAGCCACAACCGAATTCACACCTAGAACTGAGGCTCAAATGAGTGATGTATATATAATCTCTTCTCAGGTCTTTAATATAATTCCTAAGCTTGACTCACATAAAGCAAGTTAAGCTGATGGTATTTGAGTTATCGTCCTAAAGAAATATGCCTTGAGCTCTCTTATGCCCTCTCCAATTCTATTACTATTACCTCGCTGCCTCCTATTTTCCTGCTTGCTGGAAATCTTCCTCTGTAATTCATGTTTGTAAAATCAATGAGCAGCCATCTGATCCTCTAATTATTGCTCTATCTGCCTATTATAGTTTTTTGGTAATGTGTTCAAGGTCATTATATAGTTATTATCAAGGTTGAAATAGTTTATCATCTCACATCCCGCAACTTACTCTCTGACAAGCAATATGGCTTCTGCTCCGGCAGGTCTACTGCTGCTATGCTAGCGGTCATCATTGAATATATATACGAGGCTCTTGATAAGAACAGCGAAGCTCGAGATGTTGCCCCGTATATCTCGAAAGATTTGACAAGCTAGAATTCTGCGCAGGGCTACGGTATCTATGGACGATTGTTCGATTTAATTGTTTCTATTTAATCGTGAATGGAGGTCCGTTTAAACCGACAAGCTTCTAGATGCTTTCATACGAACACGGGCGCCTCTCAACGCTCTATCCTTGGTACTACGCCTTTCCTGATCTTCAAAAATGATCTTACTGATGTAATGACTTTTACAAGTAGGCATCTATACAGATGACATCTAAATTTACTTCCGTCTCGATAAGAAATCTACCAAGGCTGACAAAGTAAACCACGCGACTCCGCTTAGACTTTCAATCTGTGATAGATTGAGGTAAGAAGAGGCTCGTAAATTTTAATGCTTCTAAAACGAAGCAACTATCCTTTAACTACCATAGAGAAACGTATTAGTATGGGTAACGCTAGTCTCCCAGAAAATAATACACTGTGCCTTCTTGGCATCACTCTCTCAACCGACCTTAAGTAGAACGATATTAAATCAATAGCTACATCTACTGCTAAGAAGGTCGGTGTACTGTGACTGGCCAGGTAGTTTTTTTTTTCTCGTCAGAATCAATCTTGCATATTTATAAATCTACTCGTCGTCCGTGCATTGAATAGTGTTGCTATACCTGGTCTGGTGTTTCGGATATTCATCTCTGATTTCTCAACAAAATCTAAAGCAGGATCTGCAATGTAATCCCCCTCGATTTAGCAGCTCGACATCAGTCACTTTCTCACCGACGGAATGTGGCTCCTTTCTGTCTTTTCTACATATATTTCACGGCTTTTGCTCTGACGAGTTTCTTTCTCTGGTGCCTCGACATTTACTTGTACTACTAGACTGCTAACTAGGTCCCACTCTTTTATCGTCACATAGTCAAATGCAACCGCTACTTCTATTCTAGTTCATTTTCTAGCATTTCCCGTCTGTGGAACTCCCTCCCGTATACTTGCTTCCCTGGTTGCTACAATCTTCGAAAGTTTAAATGCAACGTCAACAACCATCTTCTATCTCCTTGATTCCCTACTTTATTATTTCTTTGACATCTCCTGTAACTCTTTAATTTTTTAATTCTTTTGATTTTCTCTGACTATAACCCTCTGGACACCAGTGGAAGCACTGTTTTGATTGCGGTGAAACAATGTTTATATAAAAATGATAACCGCTTTCAACTTGGTATCTACGTTGATGACACAACAATTTATTCTTGTCTTGATAGTAAGGCTGATCAGTTTCAAGGTCAAAATAGCAGCTGATTTCTCAAACAATATACAGTCTGTTTTTAACAGGATGATTTTTTAGTGTTAACGTTTCCAAAATTAAAATCTCTTTATTAATCATCCGAGAGACCCTTGTCTGCCTTCCATCAGCAGGAAAGTTCCTGGTTACGCCTTTTTGGGCAACCTTTGTCGGCTAACATGAAGTTAAACGACTATATTAAATTCATTAATAGGTCACTTGCTATGAAAGTTCGTTTCTTTTGTCACGCTTGACAAATCTTCTCATCAGAATCTATTTTGCATAGCTATAAGTCTAACACTTACCCATAGTTAGAAAATTGCTGCCACATTCTGCTTCAATGAACTTAGCTCATTGGTGCCCCCTATGTATGAATTTACTCGAGCTACTAGACTAGCAACTAGATCCCACTGTTTTACAATGAAACCAATAAAAAGTAACCGCAACTTCTACTCTATCAACTTCTTTTCTGGCACTTTCTGTCTGTGGAATTTCCTTCTATAAAATTGCTTCTCCGACAGCTACAATCTCCAAGATTTTAAATGTAAGGTCAACAGTCATCTCCTATCTCACTGACTCGCATCCTTTCTCTCAAGCTATTTTCTCCATCCACTACACCTCCATCATACTAGTATTCTCATCCTTCTATTACCCTGTTTCTGATACCCCATATAACATGCCCCTCTTTCTCATCACTCCCCCCCTATGTAACCCCCCCTGCGTACGGTAGCAGTATAAAATGCCTTGCTTTGGGTGAAATGATTAGAAAAATATGGTCGAGTGCTTCTACTATTTATGTAGAGCTCTTTGATAAAATCCTAAAAAGAATCAGCAATAATATTGGCCCTGATCTGGCATCCCCCATATGCCTTTCCAATGAATACTTTCCAGGTATTTGTTCGGAAGAGCTCTTCGCCATGGTATCTTCTTCTTCTTCTTCTTCTTCTTCTTCTTCTTCTTCTTCTTCTTCTTCTTCTTCTATGTGCCTTGTCCTTTCAGGAAGTAGTCGATCATGGCCTTCCACGTATCCCTATCCCTGGTAGCTCTTAGTACGCTTTCTCCTGTTACACCACGCAACCCCTGTTCTATCATTCACCTAATCAGGCTCTTCAAATATGTTATCCGCTGCTTTCCTCTGTCTCTTTTTCCCTCTATATGACCTGTTAGTATCAAGAGCTCCACGCCCTCCTTACTCGTTGCATGTGTCAGGAACTTCAGTTGTCGCTTTCTAATGCTCAGTATTACTTTCCTTTCCGTTCCATCCTTTCCAACACCTCATAATTGTTCACATGCTCGGTCCACGATATCCGCAGCATCCTTCTGTAGAACCACATTTCAGCTACTTCATGTCTTCCTTTCATCTTTGTTGATATTGTCCAACCTTTAATCGTAGTACTAGACTGGTGAAAAGTTGAATCGGCTAAATGTAACCACAAGTTTCTTTTCTGGAAAATCTCGCTTACGGAACGCTTTTTAATCGTTAAAAATTTAAATACAATCTCAATCGCTATCGACTGTATCTTGATTACTCTTCTTTTGTTCTCGCTCCTTGGAAATGTTTCTGTTTCTAACTCTTCTACGCCCGGTAATCTCCTTTTTAAGCTTGCTTACGATGAAATCATTTAAAAAAGCTAAGACAAATAAATACTTCTTGAAACGAGCAGAAACGTATTCATTTCCTTTGAATGGCAGTAAATTGTTCAATTCAGGGAGTTTAAAGATGCACTACTTTGTAAAATAGTCGACAGTGTTGATGCTACTCTGAAAACTACAAAGTTAACCTCGTCATGTCCATGTGCAATCATTATCTACCCTCTTTTTCTTGATAATCTTCATTTCTTTACACTTTCATTCATATCATAAGCATTATTCAATGAACTCTATTTAAGAGTAACATTCTAATTTTAGTGGCTCTCCAGCCTTGTCAAATTTACGAGGTTTGGACAAGCTAGTATTTTCATTTTATCTAATATCGATTCTAATGTTTAGAGACTGATCGTCTCAGGTCAACTGTTAGAGAAATGGTTGCAAGTATCATGTTCCCTATCGCTCGCAACTAATCGATCATATCCAGTGATATTCACATTTTTATTACTTTTATTTATGACTTGTTAGATAAATTCGTTTTTCTTATGTTTTTTAACAGGTGAAATATTCTATCTGTAGAATGTACGGGGTATTTTTGTAGCTCTAAGGACGCGAAAGAAAGCGGAAAGAAAGGACAACATATAAACTACAAGAAAACTGAAATATGTTAATCTTTAAAAAGTGAAAACCAAAATGCCAACTACTGGCGGGGGATACTAAAATAAAGCAGGTATAGAAATTTAGATAAACAAGTTTTCAAACAGAGAACGGAAAGTGTGACACTGAGATTCGAAGTTTTACTTTCATGGCTAAGGACGCATTCCAGGAGCTGAACAAAGTATCGACAGACAGGAAAACTTGGATGGAAAAAAAGAAGAGAGTACTGGATTTTTATGTAATTTTTGTCCTTTAATATAGCAGCGAATGCTAAACAATTTCATCAAAAATTAAGGAAAGACTTTAACCAACTGAAATGTGGTTATATAGAAGGATGCCTAGGATAACATGGACCGATCAAGTGTGCAACGACGAGATTTTGGAGAGGATATAAACAAAATGGAAACTAATACTTTTAAATGAGGAAAATACAGTTGAAGGTTGTCGGACATGTAATGAGGAAAGAGAGTTTAGAGAACGTGATACTCACAAGTCAGATAGAGGCAAAGTGAGACCCGAGAAAGCAACGCGAGACATAATTGATAGAACTAAGCAGATGGATGGTAGAGCAGGGAAGGCCTAACAAGAGAAAGATTGTTAAAAGCTACAAGGGATAGGGAGACGTGGAAGAACATGATCGCTTACGTTTTGAAGAGACATGGTACATAGAAGAAGAATCTTTTCTTACAATTATTGCTTATTGTTATCATTATTGACTGATTTGGTAAAATGTTTCAGAAATCTGCTCCTTTCATAACATGGCTGATCATAGTTTGCCACAATTAACTTGCCTGGTTCATAAACTGAGTAAAAAATACCAAAAGAAGGTAAACGCATGAAACTGGCTGCTGCTACTGGCATATTAAAGAACAAACGAAAGCATAATTGACCACTGAAATTATATATATATATATATATATATATATATATGTGTGTGTGTGTGTGTGTGTGTGTGTGTGTGTGTGTGTATATACATATATATATATATATATATATAGAGAGAGAGAGAGAGAGAGGTAAATAATAATCAAGGTTTTACAATTTTGTGTTCAATGGGATTTATTTTTATAAACAATGCTCAATACAATAAATATTGTAGAGCATAATATAATCATCAAATTATTAATTAAAAGTACATTGCAACACGGAAATTTCTATGTTTCGATACAGAATTTCGTCATCTAGCAATGTCGGATGTTGTTTATGAAAATGATTTACATTCGTTGTCAGAATGATTTACAAAACGAGATTCTATCTCGAAACAGTAAGTTCCGTGTCACAATGCACTTTTATTTCATAATTATATATATATATATATATATATATATATAAATTGGCTCGGATTTTTTTAGTGGTACTGTTGAAAAGTTATAGTCAGGTGATTATTCAAAAAGGTTGCCATGACGCGTTAGTTAAAAAAATGCGAAGTAAGTATTAGTTGTTTTGTATTTATAAAACGGGATTCATCTATGGTAAATTTTGTTAATAAACAGGTATTATGTATGTACAATAGGAAGAACAGGGGTGGGCGTTACGGGTGCCTGTAATGTGGTGCGATGACGATAAGTGACGCAGATGTAGATGCATTGTCCCTGAAACGTCAGAAGGGTTGGCACCTTGTGGAAACCGTGAAATTGTTATGGCATATGATAAGTTAGAAGTTAAAAAAAGACCCGGCTTTTGTTGGAATACCACTAAGTGTTTCGGAGAAATAAACGATCGCAAAAAGCTACATTGTCCATTAATTTTTGCCGGATATGTGAGGTTTTGGAGAGGACGTAAACGAAAAGAAAACATATCCATAACACTAGGAAAAATAACTAAAGCTTCTTAGACATGTAATGAGGAAGAAAGGCTTAGAGAATCTGATTACTCGCAGGACAGATGAGGAAAAAGAGACATACTAAAGCAAAGAGTACCATACTTGATGAGCTTGAGAAAATGACTATCAGAGCAGGGTTTGGGAGGGATAAATAGGTAAATGATGTAAAGGGCTCTACGGGATGAGGAGATGTGAAAAGCGATGAAAAAGAATTACGGTTTATAGAAGAAATAAAGAAGCAACCTCGATACAAGTAGAAATCCACAAATCCCCACACTTTTCTCAGAGGTAAAATCGCTGTTGAAACGTCCTGGACTATATATTAAACAAAACAGAATGAAACTGGTGATGGCAATTCTGAAACATGATTTGGTATCCGGCTTCGAGAAGTGAAATAGACGCTCGTTTAAGACTGCGAATTTACAAGGGTAGGATTTGTTTCTGACTGGAATGCCATCGTCTTAGGTAATCTCAATTCCTCGTTAGCGTTAAATCAAAATCCCAAGGTGAGTCATTTGAATGTTACTGAGGTGTCATTACTTTAAATTGGCTGGATTTGTCGCTAATAATAAAACCAAATTTCAAGAGGAGAATTCTGAATGGGAATGAGGCACCATTCACTTTGGTAGACTATATTACATACTAATATGAAATTTCTGGATTCATTCGAAGACACATTGTATATATTAGATTCGTGGTGTTATTATATATAAGCAGAGGCATATTAGACCGTACATGGAGTAGTTACGTCTCAGGAGAAATCATATAAAATTAGTTTAAGTTACATTTGTTTAAATATAATTATCCAAAATGTAATCACGTTTATTTTCAGCGTCCTGGGTACGACGATAAACTGCACCCCTAAGCAAAATCTCTGATCCAGAAATTGGAGTTTTAAGGAAGCGTGAAATATTTTCTGAATTGCTGCTGGTCCAGCATCCACTCCAATATAACTCTGAGTGGTAGCACCTGTTAGGGCCCTAGCTATGGGCAAGTAAGAGACCCTCAAACAAAAATTAACAATGCATTTTCATAATAAAATGACGACCAATGCACTTTAGATAAAAAATATAATGCAACACTAAAAATAATAAAAATACATTTTTATAGTAAAATTAACAACAATACATTTCATGATCTTGAAAATATATATGTATTTTTTTAATATATCTTAGAAGGTTACAGTGAAAGTAAAGACTGGGTACAGTGGGGGGGGTGAAGAAAGAATAAAAGATGAACAGGATTCAAATAGATAGAAGATGTCAGCTGAATTTGCATGTGAATCTTTGGAGATTGTTCAGTAAGCTAAAGGTTGTTCACTAGGTAGGAAGTTCGAGAAAATCAGCCCTTCGAGTAGAAGTGGCCGTTAAATTTAACTATTTCCAATCTAATGGGTGGCACCTAGTTGCCAATCTATTAGAACGTTGAAATTGACGTGATCGGGACAACAAGGAAAAAATCTCATCATAGCTGTTTCCATGCAAAAGACAGAGGAAAGCCACGTTAGGTCGATGAAAAAGTTACTAAAATCAAGTGCCTAAGTCAGAATCGATTAAATTGCAAAATGTATAAAATTATGTATAAAACATTTGAAGTTGAAAGAATAACATAACATACAAAATATTTAGATTTCGGTGTTAAACAACTCACAGAGCTTGATAACCCACTAAACAAAATTAAACAACCATCACATAAAAACTTAAAAACTATTTCAAGGCATTAATCCCTATAATATCCTAAAATTTCTTAAAACAATAAAAGTTTATTACAAAATATATAAAGTTGTTATGTCGTGAGTAAGAATAAATAACTCAACAAAAGGAATAGGTTAATTGTTGTATTCCGTGAAAATAGTATTTACAAAGGTTATTAGTATCCAATACAAGAATAAGGGTTAATCGTCTCAACCGTCGTAAGACGTAGTATTAGCAATGGGTACTTCCGGGTCGTCACCGGAAGTCTACGACTGACTTGTCGATCGGCTGCTCGGCACACTCTCGTCCGTAGATGCCACCATTACTTTACATAGTAATGGAATAATCCATTATAGCCGAATAGGCGCGGGCGTCCCAACAAAAGTCAACAAAACTACAACATATCAATAATTATGTCATTACAAACATGTATATGCACATCCTTCTCTTACTCTCTTCCTGACACCCCCTGTAAACCTGTTAATCTTTCTCATAATTTTCCTACTATGTAAATCCCTGCAAAACAGTAGTAATGAAATGCCTTGCTTGGGACAATATAATTATAAAAGAACATTTAATTGCGAAAGCAGAATAATGTATACCATATATTTATTGCGTAAAATTTCTCAAGAAAATTCTATCTCGGCTGTAAATAACCCATAAGCAGTTGATGTACTGTTAAAAAACAAAACAAATAAACTTTTATTTAAACGTGTTCAGCCCAACGCGAAGGCGAATTTTAGAATTTCAGCTTTAAGAGTTTATGGGTTTTGACTGAAAAATCTTCTGAAAATGTTTTTGAATTCTTCGTTTCTGAAAGCTCTTACACTCATGAAATGATATACTCATCCAAAGAAAATGAGAGTCCTTTGCATATGACAAAGGGCCTTTCATTCTAATCATCATATTTTTTCTCGGTTTATTTTGTCGGGTGTATTGTCGTTATACCACATGAAAATATAAGTAAAGAATACTAAACCGTTAATTATATGTCCTCAAATAAGGCAATGAATGCTGGATATCTTCTTATAGATCAAAGAAGAGATTTGATGCAATATAAATATTGTTATACAGAAGGATGCTGAGAATTCTACTAAAAGAAGATAATAGCACCGACGAAGTTTTGTAGAAAATTGAAACAACAAGGATACTTATATTTATCACTAGATAGAGACAGTTGAAAGCTAATACGCACATAATGAGGAAAGAGGATTTTGAAAATCAGATACTCAGAAGAGAGATTGAAAGAAAGAGGGACAGATGAAAACAACACGTAATCTATCGAGTGAGAGTTAATAGATGGAAGGCAGAAAAGAGTTTAGAGAATGTAACAAAAAAAGAACAATTTTAAGAGCTACAAATGGAAATGTTGTGGCGAATCTTAGTCGACAAGTTGATGCTGTTATTGTTGTTGTGGCCTGTCGGGGCCAGCAAGAAAGACATGGAAACAAGAAGGTAGGTTCAAATAGTGTATTAGAATAACAGAACATTATATACAATAATAAGTATTGGTAATCAGCAAAATAGAAGTGTAAGTCTGAACAGTATAGTTACACTATGGAAATGTGGCGAATCTTAGTCGCCAAGTTGATGCTGTTATTGTTGTTGTGGCCTGTCAGGGCCAGCAAGAAAGACATGGAAACAAGAAGGTAGGTTCAAATAGTGTATTAGAATAACAGAACATTATATACAATAATAAGTATTGGTAATCAGCAAAATAGAAGTGTAAGTCTGAATAGTATAGTTACACTACATCTTGACTGTCTCTAGATTGTCACATAACTTCCTGCCAGTTGCATCACAACTGCCGTCCCCGGAAGTTACGCAGGTTATTATTTATTGACGGGGAAAGAGTCCATTCCTATAGATAGGACACCATACCAGAGAGAAAATGTGGAGAGCGAGGATCACTAACATCCTGGAGGAACCTGGCACAGAAAAAAAGGAAGAATAAGCTTCAGTATATGAATTGTAGAACAAGGTTTAGGGGAGATAACAAAAATTCAAATTTTATTATGCGCTGCTAAGCTCAAAAAATTGTAGGGAACCATGATCTTCTATGTTCTGAAAAGACAGGGAACATAGAAGAAGAAGCTTCAGTAAATGGGTTTTCGTGCGAGGTTTAGGAGAGCAAAAAACAGACAAAATTTATTAAGAGCTACAAAAGGATAAAAAATTTGGGAGAACTATGCTCGTCACCATCTTTTCTCTTTGCCTAAACTATCCTTATTCTCTTTCACTTCAAATAAACTTTAGTAACATTATCATATTGCTGGTGATCTAATGAGATTTTTCTCAAACTATTATCAATATTGATTCTTTTTGTCTCTCAGATTTTTCTACTTTCTCTAATTTTCTCATGAGCAAACTTATAAAAAAACATACTTAAAGCATATTTTTTATAAATCCAGGAAGCATAAACAATCAATTCAGTTATGCCACTACCCGGCCGGTCGCTGTTGGTTTCGATCCAGTCAGCTGGTCGTAGATTGACTCTGTCATGGTTTTTTCCCCTTGTCCCACGTTGTGTTGATTAATCACAAGGTAATCACGTAAGTTCTCCACTGTCTCTCTGCCGAACTAAACCAAACCTGGACGTGTACACACAATTGAGTAATAAAAACAAGAAATGTAACATCAAAGGAAATAAGTCGACCGATGGCTGAAAAGTGTTGTAAAATAATGTCTTTATATACAGATTATACACAATAGTCTCTTGAATAATTTCCCATCCCTGCTTCTATCAACTGGTAGCAGAATGGACGTTTCTTAGGTACATCGAATTGTTCTCCTAAGCAATAACGAGGAATCTGGCTGATCTAAGTTCGTTATAAGTCTAGTCAACTTGTTGCTTGTTTTCCGGAATGTTACGGAAACTACCGAAGTGCTGGGTTATTCACTTTCAGTTAGCAATTTCAGACTTGTCTGCAAATTATCTTGTCTGTCTTTTAACTCTGGTTGGTTAATTGGTGACTGACTTCTCTACGTCGGCATCCAACGGCATGGCAATCATCTCTCTGTCTCTTTGCTTCTTCAACTGGGACCTGTCTTTGGTCATTACATCTCTGGACCGGGAAATCGAGCTCTCTGCCACTCGAGCTGCAACTACGCCAACTGCAACTGAAAACTGCATTCAGTTGCCGATCTCAAAAAGTTTGTCTGGAAATTCTCTTCTGTCTTTAACTCTGGTTAACCGGCTTCAGGCCTCTTCTGTCAATCTCTGCCATTCAGACTTCGACTTCAAACTCCGTCTGTAAAATAACTTCTTGTCTGTCTTTAACTCTGGATAGCCGGCATCAGGCCTCTTCTGTCGATCTCTGCAACTGCAACTCAAAACTTCTCTGTCGATCTCTGCAACTGCAACTTAAAACTTCTCTGTCAATCTCTGCAACTCCGACTTTGACTTCAAATTTCGACTCAAAAACTTTCTCTGCAAAATCACTTCTTGTCTGTCTTTAATTAGCCGGAATCAGGCCTCTGTGGTTGGCGCCCAACAACATGGCGCCTATCTTCGTCGTTACATTTTTAGACCGGTAACTGGAACTGAAACTGAACTGCCTCTAACCGCCGCTGGGTCCCAACTCCAATTCAACTGGAATCCAACTCAAAACTTTGTCTGCAAAATCTCTTCTCTTCTTTCTGTAACTTTGGCTGGCCAGCAGGCTCTGCAACATGGCGCCTATCTTTGTCGTTACATCGTCTCGTCTCCGGACTCTCCTCCGATCCAAACTGATTTTAGTCCCTCGGGACCCTGTATTTATGCCCATGCCATAAAATCCTGAGGTTAGCTGCTACTCGTTGTTGCCTCTGGTTTATCCAATGGGATTAATCTTCTTTCCATGACGTCAATTGTTAGTCGTCTCCCCCTTTCGGGGCTTGTTCACAAGACCAATGAATTCTCTCTCGATCTTATGACGTCATCGTCCCATACCTCTTTTCTGGGCTGGACTTAACCGAATTTTCTCTCTCAAAATTTTTCTTTCTCACGAAACAATTTCGGGGATTCTTTTCCTTAAAACAATAGGTATTAAACTTCTTGAACTGACTTCGCCCAAAACAAGTTGACAAGGGTCTATTGACATTGTTACCCAGATAACAATTTCTTCGCACCTGTTTTTAATATCCATTCTCTGAGTCACCTATATTTTCAAGCGACAAGGATGCTTGTTATCTTTCTTACCCTGATATCAGTGAAAATACCTTTTCTCTAAATTACTTCGACTTGGAATCAAAACATTTGTCATCTCAATTCTTTTCACAATTTGGGACCAGTGTTATCTTAATACTTTTCACAATTCATGCTAGCGGGACAATCTCTGACACAAAATGAAATCACCCTTTCCTATTCCAGAAAAAGTATAACAATTAAATTTATCTTTCCTTTATGTTTAGAATGACCATCGCTAGCCTTCTCTTGGGTGGCCGAAATCGACATCTATTGTTTTTGGCTTTGAAACTAATTTAGTCTTTTCTTTCTTTTTCTTCTTTCTCTGGTCTTCTTTTTCTATTCTTTTCCCGGCCAAAAAAATAACAATTGAATCTATCTTTCTTTTAGGTTCAAGAATGGGCCGAAATCGACTCTATGACATTAAACAAATCCATTTCTCCTTTCTTTCTCTTCTTTCCGGGTTTACAATAATAGAGAAATACCAGGTGTTATTTTTCGTTCCTGCTTTCTTTTAAAGATAAAGATTTTCCAGCTACAGTTAATAATTAGTTAATAAAATTAATCACCACCGTTTTCCTTTGCTCATATTCGAAGGATAAGGAAAATTTCTCATAGCATATTCTCTTATTATCTATAATAGCAATTAAAAGATTTTGGTTATTAATTAATAAATAAAATTAATTATCGCCGTTTCAAAATATTTTTATACAGTAACAGATCTTTTCCCAGTTCATTTATATACAGAATACATTTTAGGACTAAGATTTTTAGTGAACGCTCCAATACCAAATTGAATAAAATGCAATAGAAAATATTCATAAAGGTTTTATCCGCTGCACATATAATCTCTCTTTTAAACATTTTCAACTTCTAGAGAGGTTCTTAAAGAGTGTAAAACAGTCCAATGCTTTCACTGTTAGATTAGAGAATTAAATAGTAGACAGCTTGTGCAGTATCGTATCCGAAGTAACTTATTAGAAAGTTAAAACCAAAGGCTAAATTCTTACTAATAGATCCGTCCTCAAATATTATTTTTTACTTTCCTTTATGCAGCACAAGGCCTGAGAGCCATGCAAGATAGGGTATCACAGAATGAAATTCTAACGGCACGTAGAGCGAAATCGAGATATATATTTTATGAAGATTTGTTAGATACATAACGATTGACTGTATGATTGAACGACGGTTTGTCAACAGTTTGGAAGTTACGTAATGCCACAATAAAATTTGATTTAATAATTGTTTCCTGATACAAGTTTCACTAATTAACTCGTAGCTAGGGGGAGAATGTGGGCTGATAACTTTCCCAAAAGTATTTACTTGTAAATGTATGTAACGAACACAAAGGATATGGGAACTCGGCTCTTCAAATAACAATTCAGTCATTATTCATTACACCATCCGCACATCCGATCTTACATCACCGCGTATACTCAAACGGTTAAGCATCCAAGTATGATTAAGTTCGACGCTGTTTAACGTCGGCGATCGTACGGGAACCGGTGTTTCGATGTGATATGGGCGTAAGCCTCGATCTTCAGTTTGAAAAGTTTGATCATCGGGTTGAAAATTTTAGTGATCACGGAAGCATCTCCTCGGGAGATCATCCCACAAAAACAGTTCAAAAATATTAAATGATAACGGTTTAAAAATTAAAAGAAAAAGTTAAAGAAAATATGTTTTTACTTTCAAAACATTTTTAAAATATATCGTAATGTGTTTTTAACAAAATCCTGGGTACCTCCAAACATATTGGCTTTTGTATAAATCCATTAGGACCTTCAATAAGCTCTCACTGTTTTCCAACAGATGGCATTCACAGAACTGCGTGCGTGTGTAGTTTTAGATCCTAATGCACCTGAAAGGAAGTATTATCAGAAAGTTAGAAATTCAGTGTATGACATTTCGTGCGAAGTGTTAACAACTTTGTATTTCATAGCATTAAACGTGTCCGTTTTTTTTTGGGGGGGGGGGGTTTGCCAAAGTGTATTTGCCAAGAATTTTACTGCACTACTTTATCTAAAAGAAATCTGCAGCTGAAATCTACACAGAATTCTTGTTGAGACTTACGGCGACTATACTCTGTCGGAAACAATACCCATATTGGTTATACGCTTAAAAATAATGATTTTGTGGTTCAAGATAAAAAACGTTCTAGAGCATAAAAAGTCTGAAACGAAAGAATTGAAAGCTTTACTTCATGAAGACTCATGTCAGGCGCAACTTGAATAATCATTAGAGTTGATCACACAACAGTTTTTTAAACGTTTGAAAGCATTAGCAATTATTTAAAAGCAAGGACATCCGGTGCCGTACAAGTTGAAGCCGATAGACGTCGAACGGCATCTTGTCGCGTGTGAACAGATGCTTCAACAGCAGAAAAGGAAAGATTTTAGCATCATATCTCGGCCGGGGATGAAAAGTGGATGCAGTACGATGACCCTATGTGTATAGGATCATGGCGTAAGCCCGGCCATGCATCAACATCGGCGGCAAAGCCAAATATCCGTGTTTCGAAACTTATACTCTGCCTTTGCTAGGATCAGATGAGTATAGTTTATTATGTTCTGCCCAAACCGACCAAAACCATCATGAGGTATTGCTATCGACTGATGCATTTAAGCCGTGCATTGAAGTAAAAATGGCCGCTATATAATGTGGTACACGACAAATCGATTTTAAAACATGTTTACGATAGGCAACAGGCTGCAAAACGGGGAAACACCCACAGGAAAACGCTTAAATATGAAGAACTTCTACACACAACGTATTCCCCTGTCATTCCCCGTCCAATTATTACTTGCTCTAATTAAAATTTTATTTTAATATTAAAAAATGATTCAGGAAGAGAGCTCCATGTAATAAAATATTACAGAGCAAATATAAATTAACTAGGTTTAATTCAAGGATGTTGAATGACCATTTCGATATGAAATTCCCACAGGGGATAACACATGACCGCAGCAACAAAAAATCCTTTTCGAAACTGGAGAAAAAAATCAGTCTATTTTTCTTTTTAAATAGATTTGCAAAGAAATTAAAAAGAAAAAAAAAAGAAAAAGAAAAAGATAAAATAAAATCAAATAAACAAGAAAAGAAAAATTGGCATCGTCTGGGTTCGCAAAAAAGGAAAGAGAATTGTCACGTAAATAGAACAGACGGGGTGTTGAATTGATATTAGGTTAAGCAAAACAGAGAAGTGGTGGGAGGTAAGAGAGATAAAGGAAGGGAGGGAAAAAAGAAAAGAAAGAAAATTTTTTTTATATATTACAGACGCTGGACATATTCAAAAACCAAAATCCCAAAAACCTTGAAGTATTAGAAAAAGGCCTTTTACTTAAAAAGGTATAATTATTTTTAAAGGGAATAAAAAGATATAGGATTTAAAATAAATTTATATATATATATATATATATATATATATATATATATATATATATATGGGCGTGTATAATGATAATATACACGCTAAAAAGTCTGCCCCCCCCCCGTCTACCGAGCGGTCGTAGCTCAGAGGTAGAATTGCCGACTGACGCCAATTCGGTCGGGTTTCAATCCTGGGTAAAGGCAATTGGCTGCCTACCCGTACTGATGAGCTGTGATACAGCGAAACAGATCTGGGCTGCGAATGACTATATATATATATAGGTAGTGGCTAGCGATAGAAAATACTTTGAGTGACATGTTTCTCACTAATTTTTGTAAATAAACGTTACTTTTTTATAAAAAAATCAGCGAAAACTTATTCAATGTTCTAATATTCATATATGCATACAAATACACACACACACACACACACACACACACACATACATATATATATATATATAAGCAAATTAATATTTAAATTATTTTGGATTGCTAATGATTTATATATTATATAATATGAATAACATGGAGCTAATGATTTAATTTTCTTCTTTCAATTTGAAGAATCTTTGTAACCATAGTCTCTCAGAGGACGAAACGCATCAGCTAAGATAAGTTTTCTTTTTGTCTTTATTCATATTGTCATTTATAGATGTAATCTGTCTAAAATATTTACGCATATATATATATATATATATATATGTGTGTGGGGGGGGGGAGGGGGGGGGGACGTAGGTGTGGCTACAGGGTATGGAAGAATTATGAACCAGTACATTGATAATGAGCAGAAATAGAAAAGAGTAATCAGAAAGAAAGATTCGGATAAGCAGCAGTACATTTTATTTTTCTCAGATTAATGTTTCTAAAAAGCATGGAACGGAAGGGATTTCCACCAGCGTGAATTGCGAGAAAAGAAACTTCTACCATAGAATATACTGTAAATTGATAAGATCTCGTGGTTGGTCGAGTACTGCGCTTTAATTCAAAAAGTCTAGATACCATAGCGAATCGATTAACGGAACAATTACCATAAAAGTATATATAAAAGAAACACAAGAGACAACCCTCAGCAGTGAGTAAGTTACAGAAGGCTGTGCCGCCTGATCAGAACCAATAATATTGCTGATTCTTCTTTAGAGTTTATCAAGAAGCTCAAGATAAATAGTAGGCAAACCGGATCATATGTGGGAGCAATAATGGGGAATAGTAGTATTATAGATATGTAGCATCGATTCCGGAGAGAAAAATTGTTCTCGGACAACAGGGTTAACCGATTTTACTATCATCTGCCCTACCAACGAATTTGATATTTCACTTCATGTCATCTGGAAAGGTTAGCGTGAAAAGAGGGAACGAGTTCACTTTACTGGAGGTTAGCATCAGTCATGTTGATGGAAGTCAAGAAGGGGTCCCTCAGATGATCAACGGAGAGAGGTTGTAGTTTTCGAAACCTTAATATTTGCCAAAGCATATTTTCTCAAGTTAATGTCGGTCTTGAGGTCGTTTGTGACATCAGCTGTCAATTCACTTTGTGCGACTGATCAATTTTACTATTGAGGTAAGAGCAAAAGATTGTGTCGTTAGCATAGTTGCCCAGTTGAGAGCTGATGTCATCGGGATGTTCGTTAATGAAAATAAAAATTATTATATATACTAGCTGTACCCGGCCACGCGTTTGATTAAATGAAAAAAAAAAGAAATTTATTTACTAAACCAACAAAATAAATGAGATATGAATAAGTCGTTGAAAAAAAATGAACAGTTTTTTTTGTTTTTTTTTTTTGGTTTTCTTTTTTTAAGGGAAAGGATTTCTGTTGCTTACGCCCGCCAAAATAGAAATAATAAAAAAAGCATTCGTTTACTTTAAATGTGCAGTTTTCCTATGTTTTCTATGAAACAACAAAGTTGTCTATAAATGCGGCCTTATTGAAATT
>JBBBDQ010000466.1:22500-130000 GCA_037127315.1 Ascarosepion bandense
AATACTGAATTATTCCCCCTAGATTTCTTTATGTCATTGCATTTTCTGATTCCTTTTTTTTAATAATAGTAAACAAAGATTATTTTTGTCAATCGCTCAGATTATGTCACTATTGCATTGACGGAAGTTAAAATTAATATTGTTTTACTTACATGTGGGTTCTCAGGGTAAATGGTCTTATTTTAGCCTGTTTCATCTTCAGCTTTTCTGCGAATTTATATATATGTTGAAAATTGCCTATATCTAGAAACCTTCGAATTCTGTGTCGTAATGTAAATTAAATTAATTTAAAATTTAAAACTAATTCAATTATATTATTTTCTACGATGTATGTTATATTGAACAATTTAAAAAATAAGTAAATGCCGGAGAACTTTGGATTCTAAATCTGTTGGTTTTCTTCATCTGGACACACACACACACACACACACACACACACACACACACACACACACACACACACACACACGCACGCACACACACACACACATATTGAGCACTCTGGAAAAATAGTAGACTTTCATAAACAATAGCTACACTGGCATGTACGCATCGCTCAATTCATAAATGAATTAGAGCACCCTAGCTATTGGGCGCGTATAATGATATGTGCTAAAATGTCTGCGTACTTCCATCGAACGCACGTATCCCAGGGGTAGAGTCGCCGACTGACGCCATTTCGGTCGGGTTTCAATCCTGGGTAAAAAAGCAATCGGAGTCTAACCGTACTGATGAGCTGTGATACGGCGAAACAGATCTGTCTGCGGATGACTATATATATATATATATATATAGTCTTGTGTATGTTAAGTTCCAAAAACAGTAAATTTAGAGCGCTTTCGTCTATACTTTTAGCCATTATCAAGAATTAATAGTTTTACTTATAAATAAACATATAAAAAGTTTATGCATATCGAGTCTTGTGTATGTTAAGTGCTTAACACGGCAAGCATATTATTACAATGTGCTTACCGTGTTAGAAACTTAATATACACAAAAATCTATATGCATAAACCTTACATATGTTTATATATATATGTATATATATATATATGTGTGTGTGTGTGTGTGTGTGTGTGTGTGTGTGTGTGTGTGTGTGTGTGTTTCTTCTCTGTGTGTTTGCGTTTTCTCTCTCTATCTGTGTGTCTCTGTGTGGTTGTTTTCTCTCTCTATCGTTGTATGTGTGTGTGTGTGTGTGTGTGTGTGTGTGTGTGTGTGTGTGTGTGTGTGTGTGTGTGTAAAGGATGAAGACGAAAGAGAAGTCAGTATGATTTTGGAGTGCTATCAAGAACCAATAAGTGTAAACGTCAGAGAATAAGAATGTTTCACTTCAAGGACCGATCATTCCGAAACTAATGAATCATAACTTCCTGCATAAAAATATGTCATTCATCATAATATTAGTTAGCGCATAATTTGGTTAAAGTAATCTTTCTATGTTTTAAAATGGGGTTTCAACCTATTCTTTCATTTCATTTTAGATGTTATGCCAACGTGAATCATTGTAAATCTTTAGCGAAAAAAAGTAAAACCTTCCTGCTATTTAAAATCCTATTATTAATTCTTTCACGTTCTCCTGACTGTGACAACTTTGGTTTTGAATTTGGTAATTGAAATAACACGGTAGGAAAGGTTTCGTAATCAAGATAAAAGACATCGAAATATATAAATGGAAAAGATCGATCATCTCTTGACCCTATGACCGGAAACGAATGGTCCAATTGAGACTGTGTAGTCTTGTTCTGCTTGCTTGCATGTGCCATGCTCTGTCAACTATGACGCCATCTTAAACACTAGCATTTTTAGTGAATATGGCTATTGGTTAGGGTTACAGGAAACTGTCAAAGCTATACTTTTGAACGATTTCAGTCTATGTAAGCAGAAAAATAAAGCATAATTGAGTAAAGGAATAAGGATCTACGACCAGGATCGTGGGCGTTTATAAAAATATCGCTAAATAAATGACCTGTCATTTCACTGGGAGAGAACTCAGTTACAATTCTCTTAAAGTATAGCTGGGTTTGGCCATGGTAGTTCTGCTAGTTTAATGTGTATTGTCTACGATCGACAAAAACAACTATGAAAGTATGTTTCATTGCAAACGTACCAGTATACTGTTTTTATTGCCGAAAAAAAAAGAAAAGAAAAAAACGGAACATTGTAATAATAATGTTTTTCAATCCCGTTAATTGCTAAAGATCTGAAGCATACAATAAACTCCAGTTAAATTTGCATTTTACATCCTTCTGCAAATTAATTGAAAAAAAAAACGAATAATAATACTTTCTCTAAGATAGATAGATAGATAGATAGATAGATTAAATGAAATAAAATGAATAATGTCTTCCGAGGATCTTTCACACTTTTCATGATCACATATACGCCGTCTCTTGGTGCTGTTTTTCTCTTCCGACTGCATTTTCGTTTACGTTTGAACTGATACATCCAATTTGTTTCTTCGCTTTGATGACACGACTGACAGTTGAAAGGCTGACACCAACAATATCCACGCTCTTTTTGTATGACTTGCTAGTGTGTTCGGGCAGCATTACAATTTTCGTATGCTTCCTTAGATTAACGTCCATCGCAGAAAATGGCCGTAGAACAATAAACTGACAATCAAGACAATATCGTCTGGACGTATGCAATCACAGTTGATGCAATATTTTTCAAAGCCAAACAAATTTCATCGTACATCACAGAAATAGATTCATTTTACTGCACAGCACTGCAAGTGACTTAATATGAGGAAAATATAGAAATCATTTAGACCCTGTAAGGTGAATTGGCATGGCGAAGGAAGCATTCCAGAAGTTGAGAAAGGTATTAAGAAACAGGACAATTTCTCTAGAAACTAGGAAGAAAGTACTGGATTGCTACGTGATGTCCGTCCTTCCATATGGCAGTGAATGCTGGACAATACCATCAAAGATGAAGGAAAAACTTGAAGCAACTGAAATGTGGTTCTACAGAAGGATGCTGCGAATCTCATAGATCGAGCATGTGAGCAATGATGAGGTCTTGGAAAGGATGGCAACAAAAAGGAAATTAATACTGGGCATCAGGAAGAGACAGCTGAAGTTCCTGAGACACGCAATGAGGAAGGAGGACTTCTAGAACCTGATACTAACAGGTCATGTACAAGGAAAAAGAGACAGGGGAAAGCAACGGATAACATATTTGAACGTACTAATCAGGTGGATGACAGAACGAGGATTGCACGGTGTAACAGCAGAAGGCGTGCTCAGAGCCCCCAGGGATAGGGAAACATGGAGAGCCATGATCTGCTACGTCCTGAAGGAACAGGGCACATAGAAGAAGAACTAAAGTGGGTCTAAACCCGACCGTATGTTAAAGGAAAGGAAACTAAAGCAGTAATTATCAATTATTTTGCACAAGGCTGTTATATTAATAGTATCTATGTTCTGTAATTTTATTGATCGTTCTTCATATATCATACCATATTCCTACAATTTTGTGATCACGATTCTATCACACTGTAACACCGGATCTCGTACGATAACCAACGTCGAACCTAGTCAGTATCTTAATGGATGATCTTAATGGATGGGTAGTGTAATGGATATCCATTTAGAATTGGAAGTTAGATAGCCAACTTTTAATTCAAGTCGGGTTCATTATATTCACACACTCACCAAATGCCATGAGGAAAAGGAAAGTTATTAATTCACCTATTCTCCCCTTAGATATGGATTAAGTATTAGGATGTGTATCAGTAAATCTCCAAAAAGTCTTACAATCTAGACTTATTTTCTACCTTTTCAGGACCTTCTAAAGGTTCATAAGCCGTAAAAAACAAATCTTTAATCCATATATTTTTTACAATATTTCTGGTCTCATTCTACTCCATTCAAATTAATGTTTAGTTATTTACCTCATTAACTTTCGGATAGTCTTCGTATTATTTGTTTGATATTTTGCTTGATTTATTTTCTTTTTTCGTGCATTACTACAAAGATATATCTACTGAGACATTTTGGTATTTTGCCAGTGTCATATATTTCATTTGTGTTTAGGTAACCTTATATATTCCAAAAATACCCAAGTCTGAAAGCCGCTCCTTTAACATCTCATCTTATCATGTTATAGTAATTATTTTCATTTTGTCCATTGTCGATCTAACATTAAATTTTAGTTCTATAGGTTCTTCTAATTTCTTATATAGCGTAGGTGATACTACTTATTCGTACAAGAGGAGGTCTTCTAAGTATTCAGTCTATCATTATCGTGTCTTTGGTTTTTATTATTAGCATTCACGTTTTAGATCTTATATATCCTGTCTGATAGCACGAATTCTGTTCTGCCATATGTTATACGTTTGCATATGCCTCTAATGCCGACGCTCTGTTGTTTTTTATCATTCTGGACTTCTCGTTTGGCTATTCGTCTTATGCATCTATTTCTTTCTACACTTTTTGTTTCATATCCCTATCATCGTGGCTGTTATATGAAAGATTCTGAAACTGAACACTGACTAGGCTTTGCTAGAGAACGTTTCACCCAATACCACCAATTGATACAAAACAAAATATGTTTTTAGTAATCATTTCACCCCAAGCAAGGCAGGACAGCCACTGGTGTGCGGAGCATTACAATGAAAGAAAAAACGTACAGCTGTTTAAAGAAAAAATGAATGACAGATGGAAATCAAGGAGATTAAAGATTGCAATTGACGTTTCTTTTAAACTTCGGGAAATTAAAGCTATCAGGGAAGCACAAAACCAAACGGGAAGTGCGAGTAAAGAAACTGACAGCAAAGAAGAGAAAGTTGTATTTAACTATTTCGTCGGTAACAGGTTGGGACTTCATGCCAACTTAGCAAAACGCATAAATATATGTGGTCGGAGAACGACTGGAAAACATTATCTAATCAGTTGCTATGAAAATACCTGTATAAAATACAGAAGGAAGCTACATTACGTCGGTGAGAAGGTGACTGAAGTCGTGATGTCATGTCAGGGTCGAATATATTGCATATCTTTCTTTTGGATTTTGCCGAGAAGCTCACGCCCATGGGTCTTGATGAACGCTACACTTTTTCGAAATTTGTGGCCTGGCGCTACAGAATCGAAAAAAAAACTACACCAAATATCACATGGAGATTACCTACAGCAGTAACAGCTAAAATGAATATCAGGTAACTGAAATAGAAAATAATGGCATAAACATGGTGTTGGTTTTCCACTCCTCCTCAATAAGCCGGGAAGGAAACCAACAGGAATAGCGAAAATAGTGATATCAGCTACTTCACTTGAGACAGCTATTTTCTTGAAAAATCCTTTTAAGTGAATGATTACGCATTATAAAAAAGGCAAGTTAAGCATTTTATGGGATGTGGTTTGAAGTGCTTTAATCTGCACACCTTAGGAAAACCGAATTTTAACAATTCTTGCTTATAATGCGTTAATTTTAATACAAATATGAAATAAAAACACCTGTTAACTAAAAGTGAGTAATATTCTATGTGAGCGACACTTATGCAAACGGTTGTTTCATGAAATGACGTTACTAATTGGATGGAAAGTTTTCTCTCTATAGCTGTATTTAGCAAATATTTCACTTTTAGTTAAAACTTCTACAAAGAATTATTTGAAAGATTCTCAGCAAAAATTAAATAACTTTCAGTTCCCCGGAAGACTACAATCATCACCTAGGACCCGTTATAAAAGGTGCCACTTAAACCTTCCGGGGAATCGAGGCAGGTTGTTCAATTAAATTACCTAGAATTTCCGGTGCCTCACCAGATATTTCGCACATCTGACAGGATTATTCCGCCAGGAAATAAAGGAATCTTATTTTCTTTTAATTTATTTTAAATTTTTTCTTTGCGTTGGGTGTATAGTGGTAACCGATACACAAATAGAAATTGAGGAATTGATTTCGAATTCCACTCGAGATAATTACACGCAATTCGCACAAATATTATTTGGAAAGGCAAGAATCTATCTTATCTATTCTAAGATATGAATTAAATAGCAGGATACTTACAGCTTTCTAGATATGGTTGACAATCAGTCTAAAGATAAGCAACATTCAATTTAAAACCCAGGTTTCTGAAACTGTACAAAATGAGATATTGAGTAAAGATAATATCTCTGTAAATCAAAAATTCATTAGATCTATAAATAAAAACTATTGATAATTCCTGTGGAGATAAATCAAGCAGGATGCTGTCGTTACCAACGAGCTAAAGGAAGGTGGGGGTTCGGTTCTTAAATTGCCTGGAGTATTTTCTATGACACTGGTTTTTATATTATTTCTCTCCGAATACTACTTAGCTGTTTTGAATGTACTCGACAGGCAGATTTTCAAATTTCGTAATGAAGATATCGCTTCCGAACGAGAAATCGGAGATCCGGGTTCAACTTCCACTCTAATTCGTTGCATTCACTTAAGCGCAAATACCCTTACCGAAGTTATTAATTCTTTCTCTTCTTCCTTCAGCTATAGATTA
Source organism: Ascarosepion bandense (assembly GCA_037127315.1). Taxonomy (NCBI): domain Eukaryota; kingdom Metazoa; phylum Mollusca; class Cephalopoda; order Sepiida; family Sepiidae; genus Ascarosepion; species Ascarosepion bandense. The sequence goes on from JBBBDQ010000466.1 coordinate 28,976, forward strand.
AACAGTAGAAGAGATTGGTTAGCAATCAGTCTACTGCAGAATATAATGGCAATCTACTACTGGAAAATCTTTTGACTAGTCATTCATGTCTCGTTCGAGATATAAATAAGTGACTGACTGACGCAGTAACTGATGTTAAGGCAAGAAGAGTCTTTTTTTAAAAATGAGACGAATGCAGAGAATATTTTTTCAAGCTACAGAGATATCAGTTGGAAGAAATAAAACTATAATGCCAAGGTAGTTTATACTATTGATTAATTTCAAATGACTGGAACATTGTAATTTGGTTTTCCAACAAAACTGTATTTTACTAATCTTGGATAAATAAAATATTCATATTAAATCTAGATACAAGCAATGATTATATGTATTACCATAAACTCACTCACATGGTTATATATATATATATATATATATATATATATATATATATATATATATACTATAGTCATCCGCAGACAGATCTGTTTCGCCGTATTATAGCTCATCAGTACGGCTTAGACTGCGGTCGCTTCCTAACCCAGGATTGAAAACCCGACCGAATTGGCGTCAGTCGGCGATTCTACCCCTAGGCTACGAGCGTCCAGTAGAAGAAGACAGGCTTTTTTAGCGCGTATAAACACGCCCAATAGATAGAGTGCTCCAATTCATTATCGAATGCTTGATAGATAGATAGATAGATAGATAGGTAGATAGATAGATAGATAGATAGATTCTTTAATTAATACATTTGCTCAAATCTACCTATTTTTCAGTGCAACTATGTGACACTAGGTCAGTTCCAACTGGGTTTAACGGCATTATTGTGGAAAAATTGCCATAGGCTCTTCCTCGCTTTCCATCGGCACCTTCCCTTTTGGTGTCGCCTTAGGCACCGGGCCTTAAATTCAACCCCTTCCCTGAAGGATATATACGACCTGGGGCTTCAGCTCATATTATTTGAAAATTTTCAGGCGAAATTACGAGGCAGGTATGCGTCTGCTCGAATAAGGGTATCCACTAAAATTATCTGTCGGAATAATAAATAAAAAAGAAGCAGCCCAACATGCAAATTACAAATTAGTTGTAACAAAATCACGCATGTAGAACAGTTTGAATATCTGGGAAATGTTTTAACAGAAGAAGGAAAATGCGACGCGAAAATCCCAACACGCATGACAATGATTTTTGTAATATAGTTTGTGGAATTTTGTCCAATATCAATGGGATTTTTAAATTTCTGATTAGCTTTTTTTTTAATCGTGTCACCCCAAGCAAGGCATTCCACTGCCACTATAGCGCAGGGGGTTACATAGAAGGATTGGGTATAGGAAATGTCAGAAGGAGGGTGATAGAAGACTTAGGATGTACATAAGGAGAGAGTTGGAGAGAGTGGGTGTGAGTTAGTGTGTAAGGAGGTGTCTATTGACCTTACATATAAATTCCTGGAGGTTGTAGCCGTCGGGGAAGCAAGCATGCTGTAGGGAATTCCACAGGCGGGAAGTCCGAGAAAAGAAGCTGTTGGAGTAGAAATTGCGGTTACATTTCATCGGTTTCACTGTAAAAGGGTGGGACCTAGTTGCCAATCTAGTATCTCGTGCAAACTCACACCTAGGGGGCACCAGTGATTTAAATTCGTCAGAGCAGGAGCCATGAAGGTATTTATAGAAGAGGCACAGGGAAGCCACGTCACGCCGGTGAGAGAGATACTGCAGGCGGTCAGCTAAGTCGGTATCAATCACATTACAGATTCTTCGCTGTATTTTGTCAAGAACCCCGAGGAGAATAGAAGCGGCACCCGACCAGATGTGGCAGCAGTACTCAATACACAGGCGGATGGTGGATTTATATAATTGCAGGATAGATTCAGGCGGAAAGAATTTCCGGGCCCTGCACAGAGAGCCGACTTTCATAGCTGCGGATTTAGCAATGGATTCGACGTAGTCATTCCACATGAGGTCCGCTGAGAGTGTCAGGCCAAGCAGACGTAGTGATTTACTCTCTGGGAGGCAAACCTGTTCCATGCTAATGGGAGGGAGGTGCGGTTGTGTGTGGTGGTTAAATTTAGTCACTAAATTATTGCAAGAATTGAACAATTGAAAGTTTTATATAAAATTTTTCACCTGGCCCAAATTTAATCTGGACAGAACAGAGAAGGATTTAAAACTCATTTTGAATACATACGTTTATCTCATGAGGTTATGGTAGCACCCGCTGTGGTTGAAATTCCGTTCTTTTCCGAGCAGACAATGGAGTGACAGATAACTCCGGAATTTGGAAGAATAGTCTAAAAAGAGACATATACTACCGTAGTAGAAAATCGATGGCATTCTCCAGTTGAGCATGAATTTATAACCCATGAAATGTTGTTTTCTGTAGTCTACATTCACCGAGTAGTGAGACTGGAGTGAGCCATTCCGAACGCAGGCCTGGGTGCTGACATATGAAGGTTGTGCACTGCCAGGACGATATGGTCCTCCTCCGGTCATATCGACAAGATTCAAATACATACAGAGCATTAAATATGGATACGGTATGGCTGTGTTGACAGCTAACAGACTTCAAGTCTCAAATCTGTGTTTTCTGTTTGCATTAACTTGTATAAACTTTTATGCAGTTGAATACAAGGTAGCAGAGGTTTAAAATCAATTATATGCTTCCTCTAGATAGACTGAATTCCCGGATATACCAGCTTTAATAACCGAGGTTACTGGTTATGACCAAATTGTTGTAACATAAAATATAAGAAAGCAAAAGGTAAGAATGTTTAGTTTGTTGCCAAAATGTATGGACAAGGATTTCCAGCGGATGGTTTATTTTGCAAGGTCAGATACACGGATAAAGAGAAATAAGCAATAGAGACGAACAATACCGGTATTAAAATTTAATAAGATTTAATAGCGAAAAATATAACAAAAAAACGTGTCATTGTGGAAAGGTGTCTGCGATGTATGCAATATAAGGATTGGAAATATACTCTTTTATTCTCTCTCTCTGTCTCTGTCTCTGTCTCTGTCTCTCTCTCTCTCTCTCTCTCTCTCTCTCTCTCTCTCTCTTGCACTCCTGTTCATATTTTACATTTCTCTTCTATTTCTTTTTCTTCAGTCCTCTTCTTTACTTTATTTTTTACGAGTATTAGAGTGTCATTTAGATTCAAGCTTTAACTCTCGGATGAGCTTAAGTCACTGATGCCTTCTCAACAGGTGTTTACCCGTGCAACCAGACTGGCAACTGGGTCCCACCCATTTACAGTCAGGTTAGCCAAATGCAGACGACAATTCTACTCCTGCAGCTTCCTCTCTCGCACTTCCCGCCTGTGGAACTCACTCCCGTATTCTTGCTTTCCTGACGGCTACAACCTCCAGAAATTTAAATGCAAAGTTAATACTCATCTACTAACCAGTGGCCTCTAGCTCTCTCCCCTCCCCTGTATAACCTTCCCTTTCTCTCCACCTATGTATCTGTCATCGCACCTGCTTTCTCAGCTTTCTATTGTTCCTTTCTAACTAGCTTGTACTCCTCACTCTTTTCTAATTAATATTTTTACATTTATGTAACCCCCTGCACATCAGTGGCGTTTCCGCCTTGCTCGGGGTGAAATGATTAAAAAAGAAAATTTAAAGTTGCAATCTTCAATTACGAAGTGATGTTTATCTTTTTTGACAGTTTTCAACAACATTAAAGTTATCTTTTGGTTGTAAAAATTCAGCATTGAATTGACTGAAATGCTCTCAGTTTTAGTAAAATCATAGATGCATTTATATTCGGTGATTAACACAATTGGTGATTCACCATTGCTTTTTGGTCTGTGACTATTTAGTCAATCGAATAAACGTTTATTTGCGGCATAAGATTAATCTGAATGAGTTCAATAAATATTCGGCTACTTTTACAACCCCAAATTTCTCAGTGACCTGAAAAGACAGCCTTCATTCCTAAAGGTTTAAAATCCAACTTACTATATGTGTGTTCGATATATGATTTGGTCTCTTTGTTAAATAATCTCTTAATTTGACGATAACAGAAGGATTTTCGTCTCTCAAAATCCGGAGTCCAAATTATTAGTCATATTTTTCCCGCGCAAACATTCGTATTGGGTCACGGGACTCCACGCGTGTGGTGTGCTGTTTTTAGTCATCAGCTGATCTTGTTTCAAATGTTCGTTATTTAACTTTGCATGCTTTAGCTTAACTGTTGTTTTCGTAAGGTTATCTGAGAGAGTAAGATAGAAAGTAGCTGTCACAGTTGGAGAGGAATAATTAAGAAAGAGTTTATAGATATTACGTACTTTTAAAGCTGTTGTGATTTGAGAGGAAAAGGTGAAAACGTAACAACACAAATAATCTGCCTTTTTCTCTTAATTTACTTGGCTGTCTGAGGCCACTAGAGACGCGGGCCATGCTGGTCTTCTATGCTGTCTTTACTAATATTCAGAACTTATGAATATATATATAATATACATGTACAGCCATAAATATATTTTCGTATATATATATACTATATTTTAAAACATGTTCAAATTTTTTTATGTATATCCACTACAAATTGTACATTTTATTTCGACATTGGACTTCCAATGTCTCATCAGGTGATGTGGAAAGGAATGGAAGACCTCTTTTCTTATATTTGGGAGTTGTTTGTGGGATGTTGGCGGGGTTAGCGATAAGGGAATAAGTCTTGTAAATTGTCCTTTAGAATTTTGAAGAAAGTGGGGTAGGTGGGGTATATAGTTGATTCATGAAAGTGTGTTTTATGACCGCCTCGCTAGCCTTTATTCTTTGGTTTTATTGGATCCTTTCCAACACTGTACATCTTATTCTCCCCCTCTACAATTTCTGGTGAAAATATATAAAAATATTTGTACATGTTCTAAAATATAATTTATAATAAATATTCACAGCTCTATATTATACATCGAGCACTGTTTTAAATTAATGTTTTGGACGTTGTAAATATTTCTTCGTTATTTACTCGTATATATATATATGTGTTTTATATATATATATATATATATATATATATATATATATATATATATATAAAATATATTATTTACTTTAGACACTGCAAAAATATACAACACCTCGTTGAAGGTTGATAAGAAAATTGCCTAAAGCGCTTGGGATAATGAACAATAAGAAGAGTTATATGCCACCTTTCCACCAAACGGAAAAATGTAAAAAGTTGGGAAACTAAATAAAAATGCATAAAATTATTCCAATCTCACATATTCAACGAAACACATTTGAAAGAAAATTGCTGCCCAATTATATGTATATTAGTCATCCACATACAGGCCTGTTTCGCAGGTCATCTGTGTGTCTAGAGACATTCATTTGCTTCTGGCCGGGATCGAAACTCGACTGATTTGGTGTCAGAGTCGCAACTTCCTAAGCCTTGGGATATGGAATCGGAGGATTGAATTTTTAACGTGTTGCATAGAAGCAGTGTATATACACGCCAGTCACCGAAAAAACTCAATTCATTTCTGAAGAGTTAAGCTTATATAGCAGAAGTGGAAACTGTTTTTAAAATTTTATTGTCTAGTCTTTTTTTTTAATCGTTTCACCCCAAGCAAGGCATTCCACTGCCACTATTGCGCTTGGGGCTACATAGGGGAAAGTAAATAGAAAGAGTGGCTAGATATAGGAAATGTCAGAATTGGGATGATAGGTAGTTGGCAGGATGGGAAGAGTGTTTGAAAGAATGGAAGTGAGTTATTGTGTTAGGAGGTGTCTATTGACCTTACATTTAAACTCCTGGAGATTGTAGCCGTCGGGGAAGCAGTCATTTGGAAGAGAACTCCAGAGTCGGGAAGTACGAGAAAAGAAACTGTTGGAGTAGAAGTTGCGGTTGCATTTTATCGGTTTCACTGTAAAAGGGTGGGATCTAGTTGCTAATCTAGTATCTCGTGCAAATTCGTGCTTAGGCGGCACCAGTGATCTAAGCTCATCGGAGCAGAAGCCATGGAAGAGACACAGGGAAGCCACGTCGCGCCGGTGAGAGAGAGACTGCAGGCGGTGTGCTAAGTCAGTATCGATCATATTACAGACCCTCCGCTGTACCTTGTCGAGAAGTCAAAGGAGAAATGCAGGGGCACCCGACCAGATATGGCAATAGTATTCAATGCACGGGCGAATGGTAGATTTATAAATGTGCAGGATAGATTCAGACGGAAAATACCTCTGGGCCCTGCACAGAGAACCGACTTTCATAGCAGCGGATTTAGCAATAGATTCGATATAGTCATTCCACTTGAGGTCCGCTGAAAGTGTGAGACCAAGGAGGCGCAGTGTTTTACTCTGGGAGGCAAGCCTGGTCCATGCTAATGGGAGGTAGGTGAGGTTGTCTATGATGGTTAATTGATAGTAGCTTCGTTTTAGAAACATTAAAATTTACGAGCCATTTCTTACCCCAGTCCACTACGGATTGGAGGTCCTTTCCAAGCTCGGCTGCAAAGTTACCTTTGTCGCCCGCACCAGATTTTTGATCGAGGCAAGAGTAAACTGTGGTGTCATCGGCGTACATAACTACTTGGGATATTATGGTATCGGGGAGATCATTAATGTAGATCAGAAAGAGCGTATGACCTAGGATAGAGCCTTGAGGGACACCCGCGTCCATATGGTAGCTCTTTGAAGCATGTCCATTTAATACCACTTTCAATGTGCGGTTAGATAGGAATGACTGGATTAGTTGAAACAATTGTACAGCTATACCATCGCTTTGCAGTTTGCATAGAAGGCCAGCATGCCAAACTCTGTCGAACGCTTTAGAGATATCCAAGGCGACGGTTCGGGCTTCGCCATTCCTGTCGAGTGCCTGGTATATATACTCGGTGATGGTCGTTAGCATATCGGCAGTAGACCCGGTGAAGCGGAAACCATACTGCTTGTCCGAGAGGAGCCTGTGTTCTGTGAGGTGCTGAACGAGCTCGGCGTTGATAATGGCCTCGAACACTTTGCCTGAGATCGGAAGAAGGCTGATAGGGCGGTAATTTGCGGGGTCCGAGGGTTCTCCAGAGTTTTTGAATATAGGAACTACAGAGGAAGATTTCCAACAGGCGGGAAAGCAGTAAGCATAGAAGCAGTAGTTGTAGAGCATAGAAAAGACAGAGGAGAGTTCAGGGGCACATTTCTTTAAGACTATGATTGGGATTCCGTCCCCTCCGCTCGCTTTGTGGGGGTCAAGTTTTGAGATTATCTTAGAGACAAGCGAGGGTGTAATGTGGACGTCATTCAGTTGGGCCTCAGTTCTTGGTGAGAAGTCGGGTGTAAAAATCCCAGACGACTCCAGACTCGAATTGTTCGAGAATCTCCGTGCAAAGCATTCAGCCTTGTCCGCTGACGATGTGAGGACCTCAAAATTATTGATTAGTGGGGGTATTGTGGACTTGCTCTTGTTAAGTACTCTTTTACAGAGTCGCCAGTAGTCTTTGGCGCCGAACTTAGCGGATGCTATGCGTTGTTTCATTCTGGCAGCAAACAACGTCTTAGCTTCGTTAAGTATCTTTTTACACTTATTACGAACTGAAGTGAAAAGGCGCCTGTTTTGGTCCGACGAGTAGCTACGGTAGAGTCGGAAGAAATGATTCCGGTGGGCAATGGCGGCCGAGCAAGCGGGCAAGAACCATGGAGACGAATGAGACTTAAGCAAAAATTTCCTGGCAGGGATGAAGGCATCGATGCCAGCCTTAACCCAGGAGGTGACCTCGGATGCACATTCTTCGATGGGAAGACTAAAAACGTTGTTCCATGGGACGTCACAGAGGAAGTCTCGGAACGAATCCCAGTCTGCCCTTTGGTAGCAGTAGGATATTCTACTGGTCTGGGTGTGGTCAGAGTTCCCGAGTGGGCAGAGTTGTTTGGTAGTGCAAGAGTCTGGGATGGAAGTAAAGCAGAGGTCTAGTAGTGAGTCCCTTCCGTTGGGGTTGTCAGAGAAACGCGTGGGGACGTCCGCCACTTGCGTGAGGGATTGGGTGATTGAAAAATTCATGGTGTGCACACCATCAGGGTCGGTGACAGAGTTCTCCAGCCACTTGGTGTGGTGGGCGTTAAAGTCACCAAACACAAATATGTGGGCAGAGGGATGGGAAGAAATGGCTTTGTCAATATTGTCAGAGATTCTGTCAAGTAACGAACAGTCAGAGGAGGAAGGGGAGCGGTAGAGAAAGAAGAGATAGCTAATCGAGCTTAGAAGTAAGAGACGGAAGCACATGAAAGAATGATCCAGGGATTCAAGAGATGTCACCCTAGCTAGGGGGAGGTGTTCGCTAACATACACACCAAGCCCATGCATATGAACATTGGAGTCCTTCCTGAAGAGAGGAAGGTAGCCAGGAATGAGAGTATAATATAGTAGATATCCACCACATATATATACTAGCAGTATAGCCCAGCGTTGCTCGGGTGTAAGGAAAGCTTTAAAAACAATCCATGGTTCTGGAGCTCAGACTCTTTGGACGTTGGCACGAAAGACTAAAAAGTAATAGTTGTTTCCAGTTAAAGCGAAACCGTAGACTGAAGCAAGAATGAATGGATGTAAGCCAAATTTTGATTTCCTGATAGCGATATCAAATAAGTTTTTTTCATCGTAAAATGAATTTCGAAGGCTAAATAAGTCCTCTGAGTAAATGGTATCATGGTTGGGACTACGAACTACAATTATACCTACTTAGAGCCAAACCCGAAGCAAAAACTAAAATTAAATGGCTGAAAAAATACAGACATACGGGCAGATAAACAGACACACACAACAAAACATCTAGCCTTTTTGTTGTACATATTATCGATTTTATGCACTATTGTAAGAACAGCAGCCTTGACACTTCTGAATATCGTTTCTTATGTCTTTGTTTATGAGTGTATCAAATTTGTTTAAAATCGAACCACTCCGTCTATAACCCGATTTTTTCCATTATCTATTTTTGATATTTATCTGATATACCTCGACAGAAAACCAAGCTAAGAACACTCGCAGACGCTTATAGTACAAATGTGTAAATTTTCAAGAAAATAAGTTTAGCCATTTCGGATTCATAGGTAACGGACACACGCAGACACACAGAGACAGACAAAGTTCCATTTATTTATAAATAAGTTTATATATATATATATATTACAATGCTTAAAAAAATAGATATAGCAGATACAAAAAGAAAAATATATCAGGATTTAAGCTAAACATATCTGGAAATTAAAAAAGTATTTTCGTTATAAAAATAAAAATGCCGCGTCTTTACGGTGCTTCTAAAAATGAGGAGTTTAAGTTTAACTGAAATAACGTACATACTGGTTCAATGAAAGAGCGTTCTAAGAGGTACCAGGAATAAGGAGACGTGGAAGGCAATGCTCGCCTACATCCTGAAGAGACATGGCACATGGAAGAAATCGATATAAATATTTTGCCGTCAATTTTGACGGCTTGGTCTCACTTGTTTTGCATATTCACTGTTTCAGATTTTAGTAGGTTTCAAATATATATTTCTGAAAGAAAAGTACATATCTTATTTAGAGGTCTTCTGCTTCTTATGTAAAGTTTGCGTAGCTTGATTTAAATTTTAAAAGTGTTTGTGATAAATTTGATTTTCTGATTGCAATCTAAGAAGCACAGTGAGCAAACAAGCATGTGCATTTAACCTAGATTTAAGCCACGCCTTCACCATACCGATGTGTTGATCTTGTTAACAAAACTTTGACAAAAAGTACAATTTCGATCGTTGTACTAGTGAATCAAGAGTTACTTTCTACCAAACAACCGGCAGAATAATATGATATAATAAGCCGTGCTAGCCATAATGCACTATTCAGCAGCATATATAAATAGTCTGGCCAAAACAAAAAAGGGCTGAAAGTTGAATTCAGGCATAAACAGATTGTTATTGTTCGATGTTAAACTTTAAGTCTTGTTTCATATTTAAGATGCTCTATGATATTTATCTATAAATATAGCTAAAATTAAAATTTTATTCTTATATATATATATATATATATATATATATATATATATATATATATAATTAGTTTTTGATCATAACTAAATTTGACCAGTACACGGTCGTAATAAAAAGTTTGCAGTATAATTATTTTGTAGAACATTTCATTTGCAAACGAATTATTTCGCGACCCAGGTTTCTACCTTTCGGTATCTTCAATCGATTTACAATAACTATATATATATATATATATATATATATGTGTGTGTGTATACTAGCAGTATAGCCCTGGGTTGCTCGAGTGTAATGAAATTTTTAAAACTAATCCATGATCCTGGAGCTCAAACTCAGCCTAAATAATATTTGTGTGAAGTTTGGTGACAATCGGATAAAAATTGTGGATTTGTATAAAGGACATACAGACAGATATACAGACACACACATACAGACATCTTGTCTTTTATATATATATATATATATATTATCGATTTTCTGCACTACTGTAAGAACTGCAACCTTGAAATTTCTGAATATCGTTTCTTATGTCTTTGTCTTTGTCTTCGGACCACTCCTTCTCTAACCCGATTTTTTCGATTATCAATTTTCGATATTTATCGGAGATACCTCGACACAAAACCTAGCTAAGAACACTCGCAGACGCTTGTAGTACAACTGTGTAAATTTTCAAGAAAATCGGTTCAGCCATTTCGGAGTCTATAGGTAACGGACACACATTCACACAGACATATACACACACAAAGTTCTATATATAAATAAGTTTAGGTATATATATATATATATATATATAATTTTATGCCAAGATAGGCAATAAAGCCACTAAGATGCAAATGTTTACTAGATGTAAGATAAGAAAATATGCTATTCATGAAAGAAGGAAAGAAGACAATAAAACGTAAAAATTTAAGAAGATATATATATATAAATATATATATATATATATATATATATATATATATATATATATATATATATATTCAAATTTTGAAGCAATCTTAATTAATATCAAGCTCAGTTAGGCATGACATATTTCTCGGTTGAGCGATAGCAGACTTTCCAAACAACTTCTCTACGGCCAGCTTTTAACACGCAGGTTAGGTAGAGGGCCACTCTTGCGTTACCAAGACAAACTTAAAGAGAATCCGATTCTATACAACATTACCTTTACATCCTGGGAAATCAAAGCGTCAGTGTGAAGGAGTTGGTGCCTATTCTGTTTCTCATTAATACAATAGTTTGAGGACGACTTGAAGATCGAAATCAACTGGATGTAAATATTAAAGGAAGTTGGAAGCTTGCTGCTCCTCTCGGTGATAACATTACCTGCTACTCTGGCTTCTTCATACTCAGTAAAGAAGGCATCGTGTTTAACTCAGAAACATTCCGATTGATTCTAAGCCACTGTGAAAAATGGTATAATCAAATGTTCCATTTGCAAAAACACTGCAGAAGGCGGGAGGTATGTTCGTGTCCATAAATGTTGAACAACTCTCTATTTCACTGAGCTCTCATTTATGTGGTCTCTCAAGTGTGGTCATAGGTTTGCTTAATTGGAACATTCTGCTAAACAAGTTCAGTGTATATGACAACTACTGTAATGAATAAATCAATTCTTCGTCACGCTAGATAAATGTAGCGCCCTGTTTGGGCAAAATTCACTCTTTTGAGACTGAAATGACCTCTCCAGGGTGCAGGCTTGGGTGATGGTTTTATGGAGGGTATCCGCTGCTAAGACTACAATGCTCTTCACATGGGCTTACGACATCATCCAAAAGATATAGGGTATTGCATTTGGGATCAGCCTGGTTACAGGGGTAGCCGAAAAAATAGTCAGTGTCGATAGCTGGCCACCTTCGGGGCTTTACTCCGTGTTTTCAGTCTGGTGTTTGCTTTGTGCATCTGACATTTTCTTACGTGGTTTTCCGAAATAAATTCCAAGGTAAGTAAAGTCGGATAAGTTACAGGACACGCTATTAATAAGGAAACTAATTACAATAAGGCGAAAGCGCACCCCTTACTGTCTAGATGCCCAGAGACCGGTAGCTGGTCTCCCTCCAAACGTAGATCTAATAGCTCAGTGGACAAAAAAACCGGTTGGTTACATTCACTGCCTCAAAAACAAAACTAGTTACGTTTTATTTATCAGAACCTAAATATTTGCCTATTTTCTTAGGAAGTCTTCGTTTTATTAAGACTATAGCACAACCCCTAGACCAAGTAGACTGTACATATGAACCATAAAGAGTGGTTAGATATAAGAAATGTCAGAAGGAGGGTGATAGATGGGTAAGGATAACGCGGCTGGGGGTTGGGTAGATGGGAAGAGTATTTGAAAGATGGTAAGTGTGTTAGGAGGTGTCTATTGACCTTACATTTAAACTCCTGGAGATTGTAGCCATCGGGGAAGCAAGTATGCGGAAGGGAATTCCACAGGCGGGAAGTGCGAGGAAGGAAACTGTTGGAGTAGAAATTGTGGTTGCATTTTATCGGTTTCACTGTAGAATGGTGGGATGTAGTTGCTAATCTAGTATCTCGTGCAAAGAGCACCAGGGGGCACCAGTGATCTAAGTTCTTCGGAGCAGAAACCGTGAAAGTATTTATAGAATAGACACAGGGAAGCCACGTCGCGCCGGTGAGAGAGAGACTGCAGCCAGTCTGCCAAGTCGGTATCGATTACATTACAGAATCTCCGTTGTATTTGAGAATAGCAGGGGCACCCGACTAGATGTGGCAGCAGTATTTAATGCACGGGCGGATGGTAGATTTATATATGTGCAGCATAGATCTCTGAAAAAATGATCGGTTCCTTCTACCACTCAAGTAAGTACTTGTCTTCTCGTGGTATTCTCTAGTTTAGATGTCAGAAATGGAATACTGCTGCCATATATTGGTAGAAGCTGCCTAGTCTTCACTTTACAGTCTCAGTAGAGTTACCACCTACAGAAAGTAATCAAACAAAGGGGAAAGAAATGGTTACGTATGTACTACGAGAAAACTGAATACATAGTCATCAGTAAAGGAAGAGCCTAAAATACTAACTACAGACCAGGGATAATAAAATCAAGTAGGTACAGAAATTTAAATGCCTGGAAAATTTTCGCTGGAAACAACGAAGAAAATACCAGATTGTGATGTGATGTCTGTCCTTTAATATGACAGCGAATGCTGGACAATTGCATCAAAGATGAGTAAAAAACTGGAAGCAATCAAAATGGGGTTCTACAGAAGGATGCTTGGGATGCCATTTACCAAAAATGTGAGCAAATATGAGGTTTTTAAGAGGATGGAAACGAAAGGAAAACTGATACCTTAACCCCAGTAAAAGACAGCTGAAGTTACTGGGACATCTAAGGAGTAAGGAGAGATTGCAGAATCTGATACTCTTGGGAAGGATAGAGGAAGAAGTGATAGCGGAAAGCAACGCATGACATACTTGATGGACTTGAGCAGATAGATGTCGGTGCAGGTTTCGGAACGTTAACAGGAGAACGGCTGTTAAGAGTTACAAAGGGATAAGATGTGGAAGGCCATGATCACTTACGTTCTGAAGAGACATGACAAATAGAAGAAGCAGAGTTCAAAGGCGATTGCGCGTCCTTGTGGTTGATTAATTATCTTTTAACCTACAATCTCTTTCACACAGACGAAATGTTGCAAGCTTCTCACTGGAAAGTATAAAGAGGAACTACATTCCATAATTTCACCAGTGGACACGTAAACAGCTAAAATAATATGCCACACACTTTGTCATAAACCACCATCATATCATCAACTAGCATCATAGCCCGGCGTTACCGTCCAACTCTGAACATTTTTTCGTATGATGATTAATACAACGTGTTGCGATTTCCGAGCGCTTGTAGTCGCCGCCTCACTTTAAAACTCAGTTATATAAAAAAAATAATTATATAAAAAATTGTTGTTTAAAAATTGCTGTTTAAAAATTCCATTAAAAACATCTATTTTCTTTTGTTTTGCGTAAAGTTGATGTTTTGTGTGACATTCTAAACAACACTGCGTTTGTTCTTGTTTCAAAATTACTGGGGAAAATATTTACTTTTTTTGTTGACTAAATGAATTTCAGAAATTTTCGAAGAATATTTAAAAATGTAGACGTTTAATTTTAGAGAAAAAAGTTACATTAACACCACACGAATTACAGACATATTTCCTGCATGAAATATTTAGCGAAAAAAAGCTTTATTTTATTTTTAAATTTATTTTCTAAAGTATGAAATATTAGATCTGAAAAAAAAATTAAATAATTCAATTAACCATTGGCACTTTTTTTTACATATTTTGTTTTTGTTTGAAAAAAAAAACACTTTTTTAAAAATATTTCATTTGTTTTAAAATTACTAGGAAAATATTCACATTTTTTGTTGACATTTTAAAGTCTATAATTAACTATTACCTTCAACACATATCTTATAAACTGTGACCTAACACCTTAATCTGTAAGTCTCTATCTCAAATGGCTCTAATTCCGTTTTTCAGGTTGAATATTATTAAAAAAATCAAGAAAAAATTTAGCTTTACTCTTCTATTGAAGAATTCCAGTCTTTTATCAAGTGTATAAAAGTGTTGGTGATCTGTATTCATATTTACTTTTTTGTCCGGCTTTTCCGATGTATCTTGTAAGTGTACAGGAGAAACAATTCAAAATTTAGGTTAGATACTGCTGACTTCGAGTAAGAAGTCATATATATATATGCTGGCCACGCCTTTTCACAGATTAATAAATGTAAGCCAGCGCTTTCAGCGTGGTGAGTAGCTAAAAGGCGCGCTTTCTAATTGTGTTGGTTTCAGCGTTTTATCTTAGGCTGTTGTTAAAACAAAGGTTTGAAACTAATTGTATTTCGTCTGTTTTTTCTTTCCTTCTTTCTTTCCATCGGCAAAAGAGAGTCAGAAACTGTTCTTCTTCTTATCTCTGATTTAGATAAGGCTTCTACTTTCGAGAGGTGTGCGTCACCACCTTGTAAGATTGCTTGTCAAGAAGACGTGTCTACCTTTTGGGATTAATCAGATTCAGAAGCGACATGACAAAAGAAAAAACAAACCTTCTCCCTGTTGAAGAAATAAAACATAAGAACATTAACATTCTTGTATGATTGTGTCTAATCTGAGGGCCGCTGAGATGCATCTTAATGAACTAAAAAACGTAGTTTATTTAATACCAAACGTCATATTTTGAATACACATAAAAGTTATATTAACGAATTTTATTCTCTTCTCGTAACTTATTTTTTCAAAGCAACATTAAACATAACTCTGTTCTCAACACACCTGAATTCTAATACATACAGAAAATATTTACAAACAGAAATTATGTATTTTATTAGGGAATAAGTAATGACCATAAACATTTTGGTATGAAGCGATATTTACATAATCCTATCTTCAAATACTCTTCTAGAATGTTTCTATCTATTAATGTCATTCTATTGATATCATTCTGTTTCAGTTTACTGACATCTATCTATATTACTCTATTCATATCTATCTATCTATCTATCTATCTATATATATATATATATATATATATATATATATATATATATATAATTATTAAGTTATAGCATGTGCAAATTACGTAGTGTGCACATGCTCTACCGTAATAATTAATAATAAATATTCATTGGTCTATTTTTATATTGAACACTTCTTTAATTTTATGTTTTGAACGTTGCAATTATTTTCTTCGTTCTTATTCTCGCATACATATATATATATATATATATATATATATATATATATATATATATATACTAGCAGTATAGCCCGGCGTTGCTCGGGTGTAATGAAAGCTTTAAAACTAATCCATGGTCCTGGAGCTCAATCTCAGCCCCAAAAATATTTGTGAAGTTTGGTGAGAATCGGATAAAAATTGTGGATTTATAAAGGACATACAGACAGATATACAGACACACACACACAAACATCTTGCTTTATATATATATTATCGATTTTCTGCACTATTGTAAGAACTGCAACCTTGAAACTTCTGAATATGGTTTCTTATGTCTTTGTCTATGAGTGTATCAAATTTTATTAAAATCGGACCACTCCTTCTATAACCCGATTTTTTCGATTATCAATTTTCGATTTTTTATCGGGATTACCCCCAACACAAGACCTAGCTAAGAACACTCGCAGACGCTTATAGTACAATTGTGTAAATTTTTAAGAAAATCGGTTCAGCCGTTTCGGAGTCTATAGGTAACGGATACACACACAGACACACACAGACAAAGTTCCATTTATAAATAAGTTTAGATATATAAAATATCTGTTTGTCTATCTACTATCTATTTCGGTCTATTCATGTCTCTCCCAGTGTGTTAATATCTATCTATCATTATATCTATCTACTTCAGTCTATTTATATCGCCCTTGTCTATATATATATATCAGTCTATTCAATTCATATCTCACCCAGTCTGTTAATATCTATCTATCTATCTATCCATCTATCTTAGTCTATTCATATCTATCTATTTATATATTTATTCATATCTATCTCAGTCTATTCATACTTATCTATCCATCTCAGTCTATTCACATCTATTTTCCCACATCTTTCGATCTATTTAATTATTCATGTTTACCAAGACCATATTAACATGGTTAGTCAGTTAAATGCCATACGTGATGCACGCTTGGGCGATCATATCTCGAAAGAGACATGGCTGACTGGGCAGAATATTATCCTGCAGTATGTTGCCATTGCTTTCTGCGGTAGACTGGTTGCCAGCCAAGGCTATAGAACCCAATCTGTCCTGTTATTTAACCCATAACTGGAGGGAAGAGACGGATTAATACCTTTCCCAAGGGTATTTGTGCGTAAGTGAATGCAGAGAATTCAGCTGGAATTCTTATTCTTGCTTAATATTTTGAAATAACAGTGTCTATAAAGCAATTTTTGTTAACCTTAATAAGATATATGTCGATCATGAATGTGAGTTATATCAATTAAAAAAAAACAGTTCAATGGTTAAAATATTTTGAAAACAATTTCACGATTAAAACAAATACATTTTTAAAAATAGGCATGTTTTTCAAGTCTTTACATCCAAGAATCTAGTTTCCAGCTGGTCTTAGCTAATCTTACCTGGTCATTACTTCCAATCCTACCCACCCGTCAGCAGGTGGCGAGTGCTGCAGACGATGTTACGCTTTGAAACTGTTACAATAAATACTGTTATATATCGCCGTACGACGACAAACAACGAGAACACGCATATATAAAAATATAAGGTTATATCTTTATTCCTGACGACGAACCCGTGTGGAACAGAGAATGGAAGAGTGAGAGCGCACATAGAATGGGTCGACGGGAGTGTAGTCTTGCCTGTGGTGTCTCTCTGCTTCCACTGGCCGTTCTCGCTGACGAATCCGTGTGTCGAGATCTTTTTATAGTCTTCTAGAACCGGGACTTTTCCTTCCGGTTTTGCCTCGCCCACGCAACGCCCACGTAATTCCAAGAGACACCTGTTCTGTTTGCCTCCGTAGTCATTCCGCCGCTGTCGGAAATAAGGTCAAACGAGCCCGACTCATAACCCTGCGACATCCGCTCCAGGCCCCGACAGGATGTATTTCTCAAACACCTGTCTTGTCGTTCGCCGACCCCTTCACCGACGGGAAACACCATCGATTGCATCAACCTTCCTCGGGTGGGGCCAGATTGCTATATTACAATACTACTTACTCATCGTCTTAAAATAATGTTAAATAATAAGATAATTAAAAGTAAAAGATTTTTCTTTGAGACCGCTATATTAGGGTTGATGTTTAAATGGACATTCTAAAGATTATTATGATCCTGAGAAATTTATGATAGTTGAATATTATATGATGAAGAGCTAATAAAAGAAGCGGTTTCTGAAAAAGGTTGCAAGTTCATTTCCCTATTTCACCAAAATAACTTTTGACGTCATTGAAAATGGAAACAAACAAGCAACAAAAAATCAGAGAAACGTGAACAACGAATGAATCTATATTTACAAAAATCAAGCAGAGATTAGCGAGCTAATTTCGCAAGTTTAGGACGAATAATCACCCTTTCTTTCGCATTAGTAAGGGCATCTTTTTCTGAAGAACGGCTACTATGTGATGTTTTCAGTTTCACTAAAATATGAACCTTTTAAAATCAAGAATTAAACGTTATCTTTCCTACATCATGTCTTAGATTACACTTCTTAATTCAAAATACAAAAACCTCATACAATAATCATTCGGCCTTCTATTGGGTGATGATTGATAAAAATAAAGACCTTTAGCAATAGGCTTCACAGTGGTATGGTGCAGTAGAATTAACTATGTTTTGATAAAATCTACACTAAACGTCCAATGTAAAATGCTAGTAAATTATTTTCGAAAAGGATTGATAGTTCGATTTTTTATTTATAATAAAGTTATCCCAAATAAGGCTGGGGAATCACTGAAAGTTAGTGGTTACTGTTATAATTGTTGTAATGAATGGAGTATATGATATGAATGAAAGGGGAGATAAAATCGAGTGAAGATTATGATAAAAGGATGACAGATAATGATTGAACACAGATTTCAAGAGGTCGGGGTTGTAGTGTTCAGGAAAGAACCGACTCGAGACTATTTCACAATGACGGTTTGGGAACAATTCAAAAATACGGAGAAAAATAGAACGATTCATATCTTTGTGAAGTTTTTTTTTTATATATATAATTGTTTTTTTCTCCAGTTTATCAACCTTTTGTCGGTTATTTAAAACCAGAAAATATTTTCAAATTTTATAATAATGCCCTGATGATATCATCATCATTTATCCATCACACCCAATGGTGCATAGGGCAGCAACTTTTTGTTGCTGTTTCTGTAACAAACTGTTTTTTACGGGACAGGGTTGTTAGCCCTGCACCCAACCCCCAAACCAGGAAGACCGGTAGACCATTCTTGGTCCTTACGTTTACAGCACCTGGTATTCCAAAATGGTCACCCATTTAAGCACTGACCAGGCTCAATGTTGCTTAACTTCAGTGATCGGAGGGGGGGAACCGATGCATTCAACACGATATAACCGTAGACCTTGATGATATAGACCTGATGAATTTAACACGAGTTGAATTCATAAATTATCGAAGATATATCTAAGCGTGAGGAAATATAATGAACACAACAAGAATTTGAACTCGGCTCAACAATTAACAATTCTGAGACATTAACCTTTATACTACACGCATATTTAAGCTTACAGCACCTAGTGCACAAGAGGACACCCATCCAAGTACTGACCCTAATCGAGGTTGCTTCACTTCGGTAATCGTATGAAACCGATGTTTCAATGTGATGTGGTTAATTTAGCCTGTGTAATAAATTGTGTAAAGGTTTGAACTGGTAAAAATAAAATATGACTCTAATCTGTACTTTTGCCAAGGACAAACAATACAACAGCCATAGTCTTTTGATGTTACGTTTGTGGGAATAAAAGCTGAACTTGAGTATAAGACCCTACGACAACAAGACCCCGTTAAATTTATGTTATATATTAAATCTAGGAAATAAAGATTGAGTAATCTTGTTTTAAATATGGCAGCGCTTCACATATCGACAATGATTGCGTCAATATACAGGATGCCCAGTAAAAAAAAAACGTTATTCTCCAAGAAAATACACCAGGTCTAATTGGTCTATCTTAGTGGTCCTCTTAAACCCTAAATTTGAATGTTATGGATTACTATATCTCAATTAAACTCCTAACTACCTTGCTAAACTGTTGTTGTGACATCGCCGATATTGATTCATTGCAGTAGAACTTAACTGAAGCTTGAAATGAAACTATCCGCAAAGCACCTGCTTCCTGGTTACCACGCTTACAATGTGTTAAACATTTCGAGCATTTATAAAGTTTGTTCTGTTTGTGCATGAATCATGCTAAGTAAACATCTTTCTGGATTTACTGCTTTTTTTTTTACTGCGAACCAGGTAGTGTGTACTAGAGTTAAATTTAATCTAAGCTTATTTATAAATGGAACTTTGTCTGTGTGCGTGTTCGTTACCTATAGACTCCGAAACAGCTGAACCGATTTTCTTGAAAACTTACACAGTTGTACTATAAGCGTCTGCGAGTGTTCTTAGATAGTTTTTCTGTCAAGGTACCCCCCATAAATATCGAAAATCGATAATCGAAAAAATCGGGTTATAGACGGAGTGGTCCGATTTTAATCAAATTTGATACACTCATAGACAAAGACATAAGAAACGATATTCAGAAGTGTCAAGGTTGCAGTTCTTACAATAGTGCAGAAAATCTATTATATATATATATATATATATATATATAAGGCAAGATGTTTGTGTGTGTGTCTGTTTATCTGCCTGTATGTCTATATGGCTCGAAGTAGGTATAATTGTAGTTCTTAGTCTCAGCCATGATACCATTTACTCAGATGACTTATTTAGCCTTCAAAATTCAGTTTACGACGAAATAACTTATTTGATATCAATACCAGGAAATCAAAATTTGACTTGCATCCCTTCATTTTTTCTTGCAGTCTACGGTTTCGCTTTAACTGGAAACAACTATTGCTTTCGTGCCAACGTCCAAAGAGTCTGAGCTCCAGGACCATGGATTAGTTTAAAGCTTTTATTACACCTGAGCAACGCCTGGTTATACTGCTAGTTATAAATATGTAGAGGAAATACTTGTAAATTGTTGTTAACGTGTTCAACTCAGTCTACGGATTCTACTCTATCGGGAAAATGATCGTTGCGAAATGAAAATTAGCCCGCTAATCCAACAGGATAAAAGTAAAGACAGCAATGGAATTTTTGAGGCGCATATCTCAGTTGTAAGAACATTTTCGTTCTAACAATGAGACACATGTTCGCAATCGTCCTACAGCACTCAATTTAAATGTTGGGATTTAACTTGATAAATAAAAACCAAAAAAATATGATTTTACAAATCCTTACCAGTCTTTGATGAAATTAGTTAAATATTACGTTTAGGTTTAAAATCATTCCGGTGGTCACTAAAAGCTTTATAGCACAGCTTTTTAAATTCTATAATTTACTGAAACTTTACCAGATGCATGGCACAAGCATGTTATTTCCAAATAATTGTGCCATCAAATAGGACCTTCGAAGTGATTTTATGCTGATGCTATATTTTGATGTAATATGTTATATAGCGCAATAGTTTGTGCCTGATTTTCAATAAACAATTCACAACTAAAACATTTTGACTTATAATGTGAGCCCAGCAGTATTATGGTGTTATATAATCTTTTCTGTATTCTCTTGTTTTTATTAATTATGATCTAACAGATGATCTAACCAATCTTATTCATTGAGTAAGTATTTTTGTCATCTTTTACAAGTATTTATTACAGTTTTTCTTATCGAAAACAACAAAATATGTATATTGTGCTTGAGACGATTTGTAATTAGAATTTGAATTTGAATTTATATTCCATTCAATGTATCTAATAAAGAATATCAACTTTTTGGGATTTATTATTGAATTTTGTGAGCAAAAATATGCAGAAGTTAGATATTGCTGTACATTATATCAGACAATATTTATTGTACATTATATCAGACAATATTTATAAGTAAATCCTCCAAACATTTGTAAAAATATTAACCCAGTTTTTAGTGTTAGTACTTACTATATCAAACACAAGGTTTTATACCGAGTACAAACCTGCCATTGTGTGTATCACTGTTAAACGTCGTTCTGGGTATGACGATAAATTGCATCTACGTCCTGGGTGAGACGATAAACTGCATCCAGGGATAACGATAAACTACATCCGGGTATGACAATAAACTACATCCGGGTCCTGGGTGAGACGATAAACTGCATCCGAGTCCTGGGTATGACGATAAACTACATCTGGGTCCTGGGTATGACGATAAACTGCATCCGAGTCCTGGGTATGACGATAAACTACATCTGGGTCCTGGGTATGACGATAAACTGCATCCGTGTCCTGGGTATGACGATAAACCGCATCCGAGTTTTTAGGTATGACGATAAACTGCATCCACTAGCATGGCCTCTAATTGGGATGTTTTGGGGAGCTTGGGACCACTTCTTCATTGATGTTGTTTCCATACCCACCATGTCCCGAGGTGGTAGCACCTGTTAAGCTCATAAATGTTGACAAATATTTCCCACCCCCAACTTTGGTCAAAATAATAATGAAAGACTATATGAAAGACTATATATTTATAGTAAAAATTTGATCAATACATTTTCGAAAAAGAAAATATTACCAGCAATACATTTTTGAAGACAATCGAAGGAAAAAATATTACTAGCATACATCTGACTCTCGAAAAAATCATTTTTAGAAAGATACGTTAATGAAACTAGATCTATAATTTCTTTTCAAAACTACAAAACCAGAAGACATCCTAAGTTTTCTAAAAAAATCATTTTTATTAAAATCTGACTACATCAAACGTCTCACTAGAAACAAACATTTAAAAAATACCCTATTACACCAACAAGAAGTTGATATACCGTTAAACATAACTCAAACTCAGAACAGTTAACCCAAGCCTAAGTAATAAATCTGCGTAGACGAAACAGCTTTAAGAGCGTCAATGGTTGTACTATTTCGATGCTACCTGCCATTGTGCTGTGGGTTTCCAACGTAAAAACCATGTTCAAATTGATGGCCAAACCAGACTGTGCGTTCTCTCTCAGAATAAGTATGCTTCACTCAGTATGATTTCAGTAAAAGGGGAGAACAACTCTCGGCCCTGTTTAAGTTCACGTCTGCAAAATTATCTTAAGAAAGCTATAAGACCATCAATTCTGAGCTACTAGCTTTGAATTAAAAGAATGCATACTGGACGTTCTAGATTTCCTCGGCAAACAGTCCATAAGAAAAACAATTATTATTTCAAAACCGGATGATTTCGTGGCTAGCAAAATCCTTCTGTACAAAAAATACCTGTTACTGAAACAATATCAGTAACATTTAGCGACGTGATGCTGTGGCACATATCCAGACGGAACAAAATAATGGCGGTAACGGTAGTGCGAAAAGAAAGCGAGAGTTAGCAAAGAAATTTAGCAAATATATATATATATATATATATATATATATATATGTGTGTGTGTGTGTGTGTGTGTGTGTGTGTGTGTGTGTGTGTGTGTGTGTTATTGATTTTTCAAATTTTTTTTATTTAGGAATACACATAAATAATCATCAGGTTTCCTGAAAAGACAAAAAAGCTAAAAATTTCGTCAAATGATACAATTCAATATTTACTTAAAAAAGGGAATAAGTGATGTTCTTGATTATTTCATTTTTTATTTTGAACTTTTGCTCTTGTCTATAAATACTTGTTACAAAATAAAACCCTTACATTTGCCTTGATGGGGTTCTTCAGAGGACAAAACGCGTCATCCCGGAAAGGTTTTCATTTTGTCTTTTTATTCCTATTGTCTTTTTACACGAACAGTAGCGAGCATAAAGACCAGAACGATGTGTAGAAAAAGTATAAACATGAAATAACTTTATATTTTAAAGCTTCAAAAAACATTTTTTCATGGAAAAAAGGATATAAAGGTAAATTATATAAGTCCAAAATATAAAGCTGAATAAACTTATTTTGATAAAGTTATAAGAATAATTATATAACATTCAAAAAAATACATGACCAAAAATATCAGAACGATTAACAAGATCATGTTATTATAATGCATACATCATATCCAAATGAAAATAGCGGCCATAATTCATTAGCACTTGATGTGAAAAAACCTTTACTTTTAATACCAGTTGACATTTTTGCTACATGAGCGAATTAATGTCTTGCATTCATTAACGGATATTTTATCCCATTCTCCTTTCAAATTAGTCCATAGTTCTTTGACGTTTGTTGGATTTTTTTTCTTGGCTCTTTTATTTAGTAACTTCCAAACATTCTCAATAGGATTCATGACTGGGCGTTGAGCAGGCAACTCCATAACAGTAACATCCTCGTCAGGATGAAATGTCTTAACAGACATCGCTGTGTGACATGGCGCATAATCTTGAATAACATTTTCTTTGAGTCTTTAAAATAAAATGTATTTCACATTTAGGTTTTTTGTTATCGTAGTATAGTCAAGTTGATTTTTACACACACACACTGACAACACACACACACACACACACACATATATATATATATATATATATATATATATATATATATATATAAATCAATATATATATATATATATATATATAAATAAATCAATATATATATATAAATCAATATATATATATATATAAAGATAGATAGATAGATAGATAGATAGATAGATAGATAGATAGATAGATAGATATGTGTGCGCATGTGTATTTAAAATCGTTTAAATTAAACTACATAAAGTTTTGTTCATAGCATTATTGCTAACATTTGTGGTAGGTTGAATATTTAACTACGGTTACAAGATCCCCGCGGGAAATAGAATATTGATTACCAGATATAAGTAAACAAATTCTCTCTGCTTGAAGCTAATTTGATCGTTTTACGAATGGGCCTTTTTATTACTTAAGAAAAAAACAATTCGAAGACTGCGACGCTACACCAGCACTTGACATTATTTAATGACGCCTTGGTGTTTCTCAGTTTCTATTATGAGAAATTGTAACGGCTCTGATGAGTTTTGGTCTAAGACGAAGGTGAAAATAAGACATCTACATGAACTGAAACCACAGATTGATTCGAACGAAAATAAATGAAAGATGGGAATTAAAAAGAGAAAGAAACAATGGAAATAGATTAAATGCTTAAGAGATGAGATCATAGAATAAAAGTAATAAGAAGAGGTGGTTGTAAAAGAGATGTTCGCATTATTTATATTGTTCGGAGTGTTGTCCTCATGGTTATTACTATGTTTACGGCGTTTGAGGACACATGGCCCAGTAGATAAAAAGCATTGGTTAGCTTCACTGACTTAACCAAAAATGTTGTGAGTTCAATACCTGGCTACAGCAGTACAAATAACCTAGAAAGCTGAGTTAAAGAGAAATAACTACATAACATCCGGAAGTAGCATTACAATGAAATGAGAATGATATATTTTAGTGATCGAAATAAACGATTCGGTTCGTAATACCTAACACCTAAAGAAGCCCGAAGCGTACAACAGCCATAACCAGTTTATTTTATTCATTTCATTTATTTAGTAAGTCTTTTTATTTTAATTTTTTTTGTTTTTGTTCTGTTGCTTTTTGTATTTTATTTTTCACTTACTGTTTGATTTTCATAATTTCTCTTTAAGAAATTCCCTTTATTGGGAATTCATACACGTCTTTTAATTCAAATGCGGCAAATTCTAACAATGTTTTTTACCGTTTTTTTTTTCGTCTTCATCATTTACGCACCGATCTGATCAAGCGCTTCATTCCTTCATGTCGACGTTATTCTTAGAGCCAGCATTGTCTTGCGCAATCACATTACCTTTAAAATGAAATCTTTACATCAGCTTCAACTCATTTTAGGTTTTGTCAGACATTTAATATTCACGTGAAGTTTTCTGTTGACCCAAGTTTACCTGTCGCCTACTTTGTAGTCTACTCTATTCCAATGCATATGTTGGCGTAGATGTAATATATGTGTACCACTTTTTATTACTTGAACGTTATTTTTAGTATAAACCTATATTTTAATATTTTAATAAACATGACTGACTTGGCAGAATATTTTCCCGCAGTAGTTTGCAATTACTTTCTTTGTTAGACTGGAAGTCAATCAAAGCTATAAAACCCAATATATCTTGATATTTAACCCATAACTGAAAGGTGAAGAGACGGAATAATATTATTGTGCCATGACTCGTACCATGTGACATCCGGTCTCTCGGGTGTATAAAAGACAATGTGCATTAGCACGAGGAGTTTTCATTATCACGAACTTCATAAAGTAACACTTACTACTGCAAGAGACTGTAAATATTGTATATAACTCTTGGTTGTACCATGCTGGTAATAAAGTTGTTTATTTACATTTCACTGTGTATCTCTTTATTCCACGATACAAAAAATATCTTTCTTAATGATAAAATGTGCGAAAGTGAATGCTACGAATTCAACCGAAATTCGAACTCGCCTCTCTGATTTTCATTCCTAGCCAATATTCAATGCACGATAACGCACATCACAAGACTAGATATAGCAGCAATATTCACTACCCGGACGAATGACAGATTTATAACTTGAAAGGTTGTCTAGCACCGCGCAGTAAACCAACTTAACTGGCAGCAGTTGTAGCAAACGAGGTTCCGCCGAAATGAAGAATCTCGTCTGGGGGTGAACTAACATGAACCCGACCCTTCGGGATATTTTTGGCCGATCTTTCTCATTTTAATTGGCCTTGTGCCGCATCCACCCCGGGAATCTGCCTTAGTACGGAGATAGTAAATAACATTGCAAACACATTTTTCATTCTAAGCAATTCCCACTCAAGTTACCATCTGAAAGTGCTGGAGGGCATCTATATTTAATCTTTAAAATCTTCACTGTGCGAACAGCAGGAGCTTATATTTTGCCTACAAATCATTTTTCTTTCTACATCGTGTCCATTTTTTAAACGATGGTTATTTCTTTATTAACCGATTTAGCCCTGTTGAGCGAGGTTCGAAACCGGTTAGCTACCCATTTTCAAATGTAATTTTTTAAATATCATCATGAGTGTTAATAATATTTTTGTCTATTTATTGCGGTTATGAAGTTTATATATATATAATGGATTCTCCCGTCGATTTCCACATATGAGCGTCTAACACAGTTAGACAACCACACAAAGAATTGTTTAAAGTGGTGAAGGCTTGTGTAGCACCATCAACACTTTTCGGTATTGCTGATAACAAACAATCCGTGCAGACGTCTGCTACAGATCGCATGAACAACAGACCTCAGTTATTTAATCCTAACTGAAGGGAAGGTACGGATTAATACCTTTCCCAAGGGTACCAGTGCGTAAGTGAATGCAAAGTGTTCGACTGGAATTGGAACTCGGCTCGCCGATTTCCCCCTCTGAACCGACATCCACTGCACCACAACGTCAATAAACGCTTTCAGCACCTGGTATTCCCAAGCGGTCAGCCATCTAAGTACTGACCAGGCTCAACGTTGCTTAACTTCGGTGATCGAGCGAGAACCGGTATATAAATATATATATATATATATATATATATATATATATATATATAGTAGTTACAAATTTTTCTTATCTGTCTCTTTTTTGTTTTTTGAACGTCACTTCTTTTCCATTTTATATAATTTATTGTCTGTCATTCATTTATAAGGTAGTTTATATTTAGTTTATTTTTACTTATTTATTTTGTTTATTGATTGTTAATATCATTACTGATCAAGCTGGGCGAGTGGTTTTCTCTTCAATATTTTTTTCGCGTTTTCCATATATTTAAGACACTGAATAATTATTTTACTTTTGAATGTTTGCTGGCTCGGTTCCATCATTTATGCTATCGTAATTTGACGCAGAAAACAGACGGTCGATAAGTGTTCATATTTCTTTCGAAACTTTCTCGAGTTGCATTGATCTGATATTGCTTCATTCATTAGACTCTGCTGTTTGATAATTTGTTTGTTCGTTTTTTCGGGGATATTTTTCATGAAAAACTTGATACATTTGGTCATAAGTTCTAGAATGAGATGCCATCAGTTGTTCGAACTGTTGTTGTCTGCGTTAAGTTTTGTATCAGTGCTTCAATCTCTGTACCTTTGAACTCTTTTCGGTACGGTGGAACAGCCCTGCAAGCAATTGTTCTGAATTTGGGATTTAGATATGAGACGTTATCAGTAGTTTAAATTGTTGGTCTTATCATTGATGGGTCTCATAAATTAATTAGATAGTTTGTATTTTCTACGTCTTCCCTTAGTGGCGTTGTGGTGTAGTGGAACGATCATTCAGTAGAACTGAGTTCGAATTCCAGTTTAATTCTTTGCATTCATTTATGCGAAAATACCCTTGGAAAATCTATAAATCTATCTCGTCTTCCTCCAGCAACGTTTGAAATAGCAGGACGAATTGGGTCTATGATCTTGATTGGCAACCAGTCTTCTTCAGAAATTAATGGCAACCTACTGCGGGAAAATCTTCTAGCCAGTCAGTTGTGCCTCTTTCGATACATGATTGTCCAAGCGTATGACACTTAACTGAACGTTTTATCTTACTTATCTATGAAGTGAGTATCTCTGCTACCGACTGGTTTGAATTTGTGATTCAGAAAAGTAATAACTGTACTGTAATTGGACTGTACTTTGTTTTTCTTATGTTTTTGTTTTTTTGTGCGGCTGTGTTCATAAAAGGATGAGATCATCAGCCCAAACACTTTGTGAATTAATAAATATGATATTTCTACAATTGCAACATAAGCAGATTTAAGCATTAATTACTTTTTAAATACGGATTGTGTAAGGCTTATTGGCGCCGAATGGCAATCAGTGAATCCAGTTATAATTTTAGAGAAGACTGTTGCATTCCTTGCTTCACAAATACCCATTTATAAGACGCGGATACATCCATTTCATATAACCCATTCTGTCTAGATTTAATATCAGCATAGACTGGGTTCTCTAACTTTAGCTCTTAGTCTGCGAAAAGAAAATCCTGAATATGAAAACCAGCCTGAGGAAGTTTTTGGGGAAAAGTTTTTGGGTTATCTTGCCCTAGAGATATTGCATCTGCTATAGCTGGAATATATGCGGTGTTGATGAGCTACGAGACTCGTGACTCAGCAAGAAGTTTTAAGCAAATTCAGTAATGTGCCAATGAAAAGCGCTAAGAAAGGACTAATTATTTGAAAATCTAATTTGATAAATAAAATGTAGAAATGTAGATTTTTTTCCCTCAGAAGTCAGATTCTACACTTACTATGATGTTGCTATCCTAATCTGGCCGGATGGGACGCAAGGTCTGTTTAATGTGGGAAGCCCACGCGCATGCACCAGTGCCAGTTTTAAATATAGCCTAATGCCCGCAATCGCTTGTTGCTTTGGCATCGACATTATTTATTTTTATAATCGCGTTGAACCAAGCAAGGCATTTTACTGCCACTGTTGAGCAGGGGGTTACATGAGAGGTAAGTTATTAGAAGTAATGACAAGTTACAGGGGGACAGGAAGATGGTAGGAGAAGGATGAGAATACTGATGAGAGTAAAGTTGACGAAGAAAAAAGCATGAGAGAGAGAGAGGATGTAAGTTAGTGAAATAGGAGATTACTATTGACTTTACATTTGAATTCTTGAAGAATGTAGCTGTTGGGAAAGCAAGTAAACGGAAGTGAATTCAACTGGCGAGAAGTGCGAGAGAAGAAGCTGATGGAGAAGAATTGGCGTTTACAATTTATTGGTTTCACAGTAAAAGGGTGGGACCTAGTTACTAATCTTGTAGCTCAATCAAATTCAAGTATGCGGGGCATGAGTGAGCTAAGTTCATCTGAGCAGAAGCGATGAAAATATTTGTAGGAAAGACACAGGGAAGCCACATTCCGCCGGTCAGAAAGTGACTGTATCCGAGCTACCAAGTCGGGATTGGTCACATTACAGATTCTCCGTTGGATTTTGTTAACGACCCCTCGGTGAGTAGCAGGAGCAACCGACCAGATTCAGCAATATTCAATGCACAGGCGGATGGTAGATTTGTATATGTGCAGGATTATTTCAAACGGGAGAAACTGCACAAATAACCAACCTTCTTAGCAGCGGATTTAGCTATGCATTCTAAATACCGATCACCACTCTTTGGTTCAATGAGAAATGTATTGCCGGAACTCTCAATAATGTTTTCAGTCGCTCTCTGCCTGTAGACAAAAGTACAACTGAATAGTTTTCTGTCCAAAGAGAGAGACATTTTTTTTTAATCATTTCACCCCGAGCAAGGCGGAAACACCACTGATGTGCAGGGGGTTACATAAATGTAACAAGATTAATTAGAAAAGAGTGAGGAGTACAAACGAGTTAGAAAGGAACAATAGAAAGCTGAGAAAGCAGGTGCGATGACAGATACATAGGTGAAGAAAGGGAAGGTTATACAGCGGAGGGGAGAGAGCTAGAGTCCAGTGGTTAGTAGATGAGTATTGACTTTGCATTTAAATTTCTGGAGGTTGTAGCCGTCAGGAAAGCAAGAATACGGGCGGGAAGTGCGAGAGAGGAAGCTGCAGGAGTAGAATTGTCGTCTCCATTTGGCTAACCTGACTGTGAATGGGTGGGACCCAGTTGTCAGTCTGGTAGCACGAGTAAACACCTGTTGAGGAGGCATCAGTGACTTAAGCTCATCCGAGCAGAAGCCATGAAAGTATTTGTAGAAGAGACAAAGTGAGGCCACATTTCGACGATGGTGAAGTGGCTGCAGTCGAGTCGCCAGATCAGTACCTATCACATTACAGACTCTCCTTTGGAGCTTGTCAAGAACACTGAGGAGTACGGCAGGGGCACCTGACCATAAATGGCAGCAGTACTCCGTGCACGGACGGATGGTTGACTTGTATATATGCAGGATGGATTCAGGTGGAAAAAACATCCTGGATCGACATAGTGACCCAATCTTTAATTGAAAGATAGAAATAAGTTTGTCCGCTCGAGGGCAGATACAACATTTTGATCTCGACTGACTGTAATTCAATGAATGACGTAGTACTGTATATAGTAGAATTATCAGCGATGCATTTCTATGTGGTAAAAATTATCAGCAATTCCTATTCATAGTAAAATTACCAGTGATACCTATTTATAGTAAAATGACTAATGCTACATTTTTAACGCAAAATCACTAGCAATATATTATACCAACAATACATTTAATAGCACAACGACTAACAATGCATTTTATCCGTAATTGAAAGCATACAATTGCGTTCAAAATAAATTTATTTAAAGTCATAATATGGTGTTCAAAAATATTTAGATTTCGGCATTAAATCACTAGCAGAGGTTGATAGACTGCTAAATAATCAACCAGTGACACAGAGAAAAACGCAAGCTTATAAAGTAAATAGGTATATTTAGATATATATAGACTATAGTTAATTGCTATCCTATCTGCCAGTTAAATACCATACGTGATACACGCTTTGGGCGATCAATTCTCGAGACATGACTGACTGGTCAGAAGATTATCCCGCAGTAAGTTGCCATTGCTTTCTGCGGTAGACTGGTTGCCAGCCAAGGCTACAGAAACCAATCTGCCTTATTATTTAACCCATAACTGGGAGGTAAGAGACAGATTAATACCTTTCGCAAGGGTATTTGTGCGTAAGTGAATGCAATGAATTTTCAATGGAATTCGAACTCGGCTCCCCGAATTGTTCTTCTGAGCCGATATCCACTGTACCACAACGCACATCTATCATATAAATAACATGTCTATGGATAACGAAGTAGATTTTAAAGACTTGATTGGAAATGACATTGATCTGACAGGTTCTTTTTCTATATGCATGATGAAATTACTGTAAATTTCTTAAACAAGCATATAAAATAACAAATTGACATTAAAACGAGATAATTCCCTGCCTACATGATATTACTATTTTGAAATGATAAGATATTTTTTGTCGACTTATATTGACGTCAGAAATGATTTATTTAGATTGAAACATCAAATGCTGAATATAATTTAATATATATAATAAACATACATTAATATCTAAAAGGTTCAATACAGAAAGAAAATTTATGCATACAAGTTGTGTGTGTGTGGAAACTCATGTTGTTGACAGTATTCTTTGAATGCAGCATCTTTTAGATGTCATTAAATGTATATTTCCAATATATTGAGTTGAAATGACTGAATAAATCAAAACGCTGGTTAGCAACGATAGCGATGACGTGACACAGAACATTGCAAGGATACTTTACATTTCTCATATAAGCGTTGGAAATCATTTGAAAACAAAACAATTGAATATGCGAATCCCTACGCTGTTTGTATAGCTACCAATTTATCAGGAAAATTAATGAACCCAATTTTCATCTCCGATTCTTTTATTAAATTAAACAAAACGATCAATGGAAATGGAAATGGATAGTTTACAACAATGTGAAACGAAAGCTATTCTAGCAGAATTAGAATAAGTGACAGTTAACTATTCCAAAATGTTTCTGCATCCGAAGATAAGCTTGTTTGTCTAATGGGAAAGTGACTGAAGTCGAGATGCGAAGTCGGGGCCGATTACATTATAAATCCTTCTTTGGATTTTGTCGAGAATCTTGAGATGAATATACAGGTTACCCCGACGAGATATAGCAACATAATTCAATGCACGGCGAATGGTAGATTTATAAACGTGCAAGATAGATTCTAACGAGAAAAACTTTATAGCCTGACACAGAGACACAATCTTCATAGATGCAGCTAAAGATTTGATGTATTTGTTTGACTTCAGGTTGGCTGAGAAAGTGAGACTAAGGATGTGCAATGTGTTACTCTCAAGGAGACTTGAGTCAGCCATACTGGTGGCTAGAAGGAAAGTTTCTCTCTCGTGGTTTAATGAGAGCAGACTCGTTTTGGAGGCATTCAAATCTACAAACCATTTCCTCACCTATTTAACCACTGATTGAAATCCGTTTCGAGAGCAGTAACCATGCTTACTTCGTCAGACATTGGTGATTTTCTATTGATACGGGAGTAAATGCTGGTTTCATCTGCATAGATGCCTACTTATAAACTTAAAACTATGTAGAAATACCTCAATGTTTCCTTTGAAAGTGACTAAATTTAAAAACTCTGCGAGCTTTTATGCAAACTCAATACATATATGCTTATTTATTGATATTTTATAAAGTTTAGTTTAATTGGACACAGGATGTGACACACACTGCAATATAATGGTGAAATAATGCTTAAAACACCGTCTATTTTGAATTTCAGTGAGATATGTCTATATTTAACACTTTATTTTTAAGCTCACCGATATACACGACGATAAAATTAACGTACATGTCTCTCAGCGATATGCTTCAACGTGCACATGCGTAAAAGCAAACGTATGCAATTATCAAATACACATCATTTCAAATACATTCCAACCTTCATGATGGTGATTTTAAAGAGCAGCTTAGAGTTGGAGTATGGAGAACTCAGTGAGGATAGACTCCACTACTCAATGATAATTGTTCTGACGAGCTAAGATTGCTTAACTATTACACCACGTCAAGATACTCATTTTATTTTGTTATGTAAATATTCTTTCGCAAGATTTCGGGATTTTATTCTAACACAGCTCAGCATGTGTATATTCTATCTACTTTTTCTTCCTGTAATTTTGATAAAGTAATGAAACCCAATGACGTGAAGAGGGTTAATTCCAAATGAAGTAATTCCTCACCTGGTAAGAGTCGACATGGGCAACAGGTGTCACCTAAATTTCAGCAAACAACAACCACAGGATAATATAGGCAGAAAGCAAAAATAACGAAAAAAGAAATAAGCTTAATACTGAACAAAGAAATGAAGAACTGTGTTTTGGGATACTACCAGCATTCCAAAAGTCCTCTTGGACAAACTGAGAACAAGACCCTTCAACATATCTATAATAGTAGTTTATGCACCAACAACGCAAAACACTAAGAAAGAAATAGAATCATTCTACTCTATACTGGACAATACAAAGTCTCAGTGCAAAGGTCAAGAAATTAGAATCATAATGGGTGACTTGAATGCAAAAGAGAGGAAAGGGGAGACAAAAAACGCAACGAACGAGAAGAAAAATGGGTTCAATGATGCACAGTAAATGACCAGGTAATAACTATCACCTGTTTTCAAGATCACGCACGACGTCTATGGACATGAAAAACTAAATAGACTACATAACCATAAACAGAACATTCAAAAATTCAGTGGTTCAATGCAAAACCTATCCAAGTGCCGGTTTTGGGAAGCGACCACCTTCAAGTCATCTGAAAACTAAGCGTTAAACTCCGGAAAATGAAGAAGCCAAATGCAGCACCAGGACGGACCGGAAATATTAAAGTCCGAAGTCGAAGCTGCAATTGACAAACTGAATAGAAACAAAGCAGTTGGACCAGACGGCATAAGAATAGACCGTCTGACAGCCCTGGAAGAATTAGGCATAGAGAAAATTACAAAAATAATAACTGAACATTGTAATAGTGGTGCAATACCAGAAGACCTAAGCAAGTCAATTTTCATAGCACTGTTTATGAAGTAAGGCGCAAACAGATGCGAACTCCACTGAACAATCAGTTTAATGAGTCACATTACAGAATTGATCGTCCAAATCTTGATGAATAGAGCGAGAAGTAGAATCAGGCAAGACGTAGGACTAGAACAGTGTGGGTTCGTCAAATACACTAGAACAAGGAACGCCATATTTATGATCAGAATGCTTTCCGAAATGTCAATACAAGTGAAGAAGGACGTATACCTCTGTTTTCTCGATTATGCGGTGTTCGACAAAATACGCCACAAAGAATTGGTGGAGATGCTTATCGACCTCGACATATTTGGGAAAGACATCAGAGTTATCAAGAATCTCTACTGGCAGAAAACCGCCTGAATACAGACAGGAAACGAAAGCAGCAAATATATATGGTAGAAAGGCGTGTAAAACAAGGATGTGTCTTTTCACGGGATATATTCAACTTTCACACGAGATTATTCTGAGGACCTTAGATGTTATACCAAGATCTTTCAACGGAGGTCACAATTTGAACATAACGTACGCAGGTGATACAGTTCTGATAGCAGACACGGAAAGGAAACTACAAGACCTTCCACAGAAGTTAGATGAAGAGAGTGTTAAGAAAAGACTACAAATAAACTGCAAGAAAACCTAATGCATTGTCATCAGCAAAAAGAGCAACCCAAAATGTCAAATACAAATAGGGGATACTAGAATCAAGGAGGCACAAAAATTTAAATAGCTGGAAAGTGTTCTAACAGAAGACGGAAAGTGAGACACAGAGATCCGAAGGCGAATTGGGATGGCAAAGAACTCTTTCCAGAAGCTGATTAGAATATTAAGAGACAGGAAAATTTCACTAGAAACAAAGAAGAGACTACTGGAATGCTCTATGATGTTAGTTCTTCAATATGACAGTGACTACTGGATAATACTATCTAAAATGATGGAAAAACTTGAAGCAACTGAACTCTGGTTCTACAAAAGGATGCTGCAGATATCATGGATCGAGCAAGTAAGCAATGATGAGGTTTTGCAAAGGCGGGAAACGAAAGAGAAATTAATACTGAACATCAGGAAGAGACTACTAAAGTTCCTGGGACAGGCAGTGAGGAAGGAAGGCTTAGAGGCCTGATAGAGGGAAAGACAGACAGGGGTAAACCGCGTGTAACGTACTTTACTAGCCTGAGCGGATGGGTGGCAGAACGGGGATTTTGTGGTGTAACAGGAGAAAGCGTGCTAAGAGCCACTAGGGATAGGAAATCGTGGAAGGCTATGATCACCTACGTCCTGAAAGGACAAGGCACTTAGAAGAAAAAGAAGAATGTCCAATGGTTTGACCAATGTAATAAAAATGTTTCTTCTCAAGAATTTGACTTTCTTACCTTTTTACTATTGACATTCAGATGATATTCCCGTTTTATTATTGACATTCAGATGCTATTCCCTTTTTATTATTGACATTCAGATGCTATTCCTTTTTCATTATTGACATTCAGATGATATTCCTTTTTTATTATTGACATTCAGATGATATTCCTTTTTTATTATTGACATTCAGATGATATTCCTTTTTTATTATTGACATTCAGATGATATTCCCTTTTTATTATTGACATTCAGATGCTATTCCTTTTTTATTATTGACATTCAGATGCTATTCCCTTTTTATTATTGACATTCAGATGATATTCCTTTTTTATTATTGACATTCAGATGATATTCCTTTTTTATTATTGACATTCAGATGCTATTCCCTTTTTATTATTGACATTCAGATGCTATTCCTTTTTTATTATTGACATTCAGATGCTATTCCCTTTTTATTATTGACATTCAGATGATATTCCTTTTTTATTATTGACATTCAGATGATATTCCTTTTTTATTATTGACATTCAGATGCTATTCCCTTTTTATTATTGACATTCAGATGCTATTCCTTTTTTATTATTGACATTCAGATGCTATTCCCTTTTTATTATTGACATTCAGATGATATTCCTTTTTTATTATTGACATTCAGATGATATTCCTTTTTTATTATTGACATTCAGATGATATTCCTTTTTTATTATTGACATTCAGATGCTATTCCCTTTTTATTATTGACATTCAGATGATATTCCTTTTTTATTATTGACATTCAGATGATATTCCTTTTTGATATTGCTTACAATGCTATTGCAACTCTAACTACTATTTTTGTCATGTGTCCAAACACAATTGCAGATAAAATAATCCTTTTGATTTAGATTACTACCTGTGTATGCAATACGATGTTTTCCTCCTTTCTAAAAGACGTGAATTCTGCTTTAGTTTCGTCTATATAAAGTTGAAATTAAACTGCAGATAATACTAATTTGAGTTTGTTTAAACAAGTGTGTTAGTTTCACGATCTAAATATTCGGTATCATCATTGCTTAGAGTCGTAATTTTAAGGTATCGATTATCTGAATTTTTTACGTTAAACAGAATACATTCACTCAGTTAAGTGTCATACGTGAAACACGCCTAGGCGATCATGTCTCGAAAGAGGCATGACTCACTGTGCAGATGATTATCCCGCAGTAGATTGCCATACATTACTCATCATTAATAGCGACTCTCTGTTCTTATCGAGACAATGATTTTTTTAGAATCATATCGCCCCAAGCGAGGCATTGTAATGCCCCTGTTTAGCAAATGGTTACATAGAAGGAAAGTTATGAGAAAGAGTGACAGGTTATACGGGTGTCAGTAAGTAGGTAAGAGAAAGATGAGAATATCAATGTGTGGAGTGGACGGATGAGAAGAAGAATGCAGGTTAATGAGATAGGAGATGACTATTGATTTTACATTTAACTTCTTGGAGATTGTAGCTGTCAGGAAAGTAAGTAAATGGAAGGAAATTCCACAGGCGGGAAGTGCGTGAAAGCCTGCTGGTGTAGAATTTGCGGTTACATTTTATTGGTTTCTCAGCAAAAGGGTAGGACCTAGTTGGTAATCTTGTGGCTCGCTTAAATCATATGTAGGGGACAGCAGGAAGCTAAGTTCATCGGAGCAGAATCCGTGAAAGTATTTGTAGAAGAGACAGAGGGAAGCAACATTGCGCCGGTGAGAAAGTGACTGTATCTGAGCTGCCAAGTCGGGACCGATCACATTACAGATTCTCGGTTGGATTTTGTCAAGGACACCTTGGTGGATAGCAGGAGCACCGGACCAGATATAGCAGCAGTATTCAATGCTCGGGCGGATGGTAGATTATATAGGGGTAGGTTGTTTCAGACAAGAAAGATTTCTTGGCCCTACACAGAGAACCTTAGAAGCGAATTTAGCTATGGATTCTATATCGTCATTCCACTTGAGGTCTGTTGAGAGATTTAACCCGAGGAGGCGAAGTGTTTTACCTTCAGGGAGACTAGCCTGATCCATGCTAATAGTGGGTAGGAGCGATTGTCTGTGATGGTTAATAGATAGCAGCTTCGTTTGGGAGGCATTAAAATTCACGAGCCATTTTTTTACCCCAGTCCGCCACGGATTGGAGGTCTTTTTCAGTTCGCTTTTTCAGCATTGTCAGATTTTTGATTGAGGCGAAAGGAAACCGTAGTGTCGTCAGCATATATGCCTACTTGAGATCTTATTACATCGGGGAGATCGTTAATGTAGATAAGGAAAAGCATAGGACCTAGAACAGAGCCTTCAGGGAAACCCGCGTTTGTATGACAGTATTGGGGGGCATGTCCATTCAGTACTACCTTTATTGTGCTATTTAAAAGGAATGACTGGATAATGATTGCCCCATTTGGATTAAAAATAGCATCTAACATATAAGAAATGTTATCAATGCATCAAATATTTTCTCTGGATTTTGGCGACAGTAAAATATCATTTTTTCAACTAATCTTCTTTATTTATTGATATTTACTAAGTTTAGTTTCATCCGGCACAAGATTCGACGTTAAGTTAGAATTCTGACTAATGAATTTTTTTTTTCAGAAAAAAAGTATACATCAAATTTGACACACAATCCTCAAAATAATCATCTTCAGCATCCAGAACATTTACCAAATTCTCGCTCGATCACCGAAGTTAAAGGAACGTTGAACCTGGTCAATATTTAGATGTGTGACTGCTTGGGAATACCAGATGCTGTAAGTGTTTAGTGACGGATGTGCGTTGTGGTGCAGTGGATATCGGCTCTTAAAGAGAAATCAGTGAGCCGAGTTCGAATTCCAGTTGAATACTCTGAATTCATTTAAGCACTGGTACCCTTGGGAAAGGTATTAATCCGTCCCTTCTTAGGGTAGGACTTAGGGACCCTGCCCTTAAAAACAAATCCCACTGAATCTTGATACTCGAAAAGAAAAAGTATTACGAAACACAAAACTTATATAAAAACAACAATAAATTGTTGAAAGAAAAAGATATTACCAGTCATAAATAAATAAAATTTAGTTGGCAACAAATGACCAGCCGAGGTTGATATGCCATAAAAACAAAACAATCAACATTTACCAAAACTCAATTGTCTTAGGTTCAAATAAGCCTGCAAGTGTCTGCCCCATATATGTCTCCGTTGTATCGCTGAGGTGACAGAAGGACACCAGATGATTTGTGCTGAAATATCCGCAGCAGCAGTACTCATGCTAACAGATATTAAGTACAAACAAGACAAACATATAGAAAAGAAAACAATAATAAGTAGAAAGGCAAGAAAGGTTAATTTATTAGAGTCGTAGAGATCACAGTCCGATAATAATCGTCAATTACACTCCGAATTATTTACAACGTTTCCACATAGGAAGAAGCTCGAGGTAGATGCGTCAAAGGTTGAAACCGGCCCTGTAAGCTCGTACAAAAATTTTTGTTATATATATATTGACGCCAATTCGGTCGGGTTTCAATCCTGGGTAAAACGCAATCGGATATCTAAACGTACTGCTGAGCTGTCATATTTCGAAACAGATCTGTCTGCGGATGACTATATATATATATATATGTGTGTGTGTGTGTGTGTGTGTGTGTGTGTGTGTAAAGTATTGTCGGACAGTGTTGACCCCAGTAGAGGCTCATCCATAAGTATATATATTTCCATATGAAATTCTGTTAAGTATGCAAACATATATTCTTCCGAATAAGAATATATATATTTAAATATATATGATAGAATAAAATAGGAAAGTCTCTTACTGTCATATATTTCGCTTTATTATGCTTCTTTGGTGTATGCTTAAAATCCAAGAAAATAGATCTACAAGAAATTTTAATAAAATTAATTAATGTTAGATTAAGACACTCTTCCTAATTACCTATATATATTTTATATACTATCATCTTGACGGATTTAATTCATGTATTCAAATCATATATATATATATATATATATATATATATATATAATATAAAATTTTAATCCAAAAGGAAAAGCAGGAAGGTAATTCCCAAAGGCCCGATCCTAATTAATATTAATTACATTAATTTTTTTTTTTTATAAGCGTTTCACCCCGAGCAAGGCATGTCACTGCCACTACCGTGTAGGGGTCTACGTAGAGTGGAGAAAGGCTGATTAAATATAGGAAATGACAGAGGGTGGGTGATAGGCGGGTAAGGATACCGAGAATGAGGGTTGGGTAGATGAAAGTGTTGTGAGAATAGTTGGGAGTTAGTGTGATAGGAGGTGTCTATTGACCCTACATTTAAACACCTGGAGATTGTAACTGTCGAGAAAGCAGACTTGTGGAAGGGAGTTCCACAGGCGGGAAGAAAAGAAGCTGTTGGAGTAGAATTTACGGTTACATCTTATTTGTTTAACTGTAAAAGGGTGGGACCTAGTTGCTAATCTAGTATCTCGTGTAAATTCGTGCTTAGGCGGCACCAGTGATCTAAACTCATCGGAGCAGAAGCCATGAAAGTACTTGTAGAAGAGGCACAGGGAAGCCACATCACGCCGGTGTGAGAGCGGCTGCAGCCGGTCTGCCAAGTCAGTATCAACCACGTTACAGATCCTCCTTTGTATTTTGTCAAGAAGCCCAAGGAGAGCAGCAGGGGCTCCCGACCAGATATGCCAGCAATATTCAATACACGGGCGGATGGTAGATTTGTATATGTGCAGAATAGATTCAGTTAGGAAAAATTTCCGGGCCCTGCACAGGGAGCCGACTTGGCAGATTTGGCAATGGATTCAATATAGTCATTCTATTAGAGGTCCGCCGAGAGTGTAAGGCCAAGGAGGCGTAGTATTTTACTCTCTGAGAGGCTAGCCCGTCCCATGCTAATGGGAGGTAGATGCGATTGTCTATGGTGGTTAGTTGATAACAGCTTTGTTTTGGAGGCATTGAAATTTACCAACCATTTCCTACCCCAGGTCACTACGGATTGGAGGTCCCTTTCAAGTACGGCAGCGAGGTTCACTTTGTCGTCCAGACCTGGTTTCTGATCGATGCGGGAGTAGATTGTTGTGTCGTCGGCATACATGCCAACTTGGGATCTAATGGTGTCGGGGAGATCATTAATGTAGATCAGAAAGACCGTGGGACCTAGGATAGAACCTTGAGGGACGCCCGCGTTCGTCTGGTAGTTTTGGGAGGCATGCCCATTTAATACCACCTTCAATGTGCGGTTAGAGAGGAAAGACTGGATGAGGTCAAACAGATGTCCAGTTATCCCATAGCACCGCAATTTGCACAAGAGGCCAGCATGTCAGACCCTGTCGAATGCTTTGGAGATATCCAAGGCAACGGTTCGGGCTTCACCATTCTTGTCAAGTGCCTGGTATATGTACTCGGT
Organism: Ascarosepion bandense; assembly: GCA_037127315.1. Taxonomy (NCBI): domain Eukaryota; kingdom Metazoa; phylum Mollusca; class Cephalopoda; order Sepiida; family Sepiidae; genus Ascarosepion; species Ascarosepion bandense. The sequence goes on from JBBBDQ010000466.1 coordinate 69,833, forward strand.
AATGGTCGTTAGCATATCAGCAGTAGACCTGGTGAAGCGAAACCCATACTGTTTGTCAGAGAGAAGCCCGTTGGCCATAAGATGCTGAATCACCTCGGCGTTGATAATGGCTTCGAAAACTTTGCCAAAGATTGGAAGGAGACTAATAGGACGGTAATTGGCGGGGTCTGAGGGTTCGCCAGAATTCTTATATTTACGCAGGAGGACTTCCAACAGGCAGGAAAGCAGGAAGCAGATAGGCAGAGGTTATAGATTTTAGAGAGGACAGAGGAGAGTTCTGGGGCACATTTCTTAAGTACTATGACTGGGATTCCGTCACCGCCGCTCGCTTTGTGTGGATCAAGTTGCGCAATTATCTTGGCGACCAGCGAGGGTGTAATGTGGACGTTATTTAGTTGAGCCTTAGTTCTGGGTGGGAAGTCTGGTGTAGGTATTCCTAACGAGTCCAGTGTCGAATTGGTTGAGAATCTACGGGCAAAGCATTCAGCCTTGTCGGCTGGGGAGGTGAGAACTTCAAATTCATTGATTAGTGGGGGTATTGAATCTTGTTCCGGCTGAGGACGCTTTTGCAGAGATGCCAGTAATCTTTGGAGCCAAACTTAAAGGATGCTATGCGTTGTTTAATTCTGGTAGCAAACGCCCTCTTGGCTTCGTTCAGTACTTTTTTACACTTGTTCCGTGCTGAGGTGAAAAGGCGCCTGTTTTGGTTCGACGAGCAGCTTCGATAGAGCCGGAAGAAATGGTTCCGGTGGGCAATAGCGGCCGAGCAAGCGAGTGAGAACCAGGGGGACGAATTTGGTTTGAGTTGGAATTTTCTGGCAGGGATAAAAGCATCGATGCCAGCCTTAGCCCAAGAGGAGACTTCGGAGGCACAGTCTTCGACAGGAAGATCAAAGACGTTGTTCCAGGGGACGTCGCAGAGGAAGTCCCTGAACGAGTCCCAGTAGGCTCTTTGGTAGCAGTATGATATTCCGCTGGTCTGGTTTTCTTGGGTAGAGTTAGTGCGGATTGATAAGTAAAATGGAGGTAAAACAAAGGTCGAGTAAAGAGTCCCTTCCGTTAGGGTTTTTAGAGAAACGCGTGGGGAAGTCCACCACTTGCGTTAGAGCTTGGCCTATTGAAAAGTGCATGGTGCGGATCCCAGCAAGGTCGGTGGCTGAGTTTTCAAGCCACTTGGTGTGGTGGGCGTTAAAATCGCTAAACACAAATATATGGGCAGATGGGTGAGAAGAAATGGCCCTGTTGATGTTAGTAGAGATGCAATCAAGTAACGTACAGTCAGATGAGGAGGGGGAGCGGTAGAGGAAGAAGAGATAGCTAACCGAGCTTAGAAGTGAGAGACGGAAGCACATGAAGGAATGATCAAGGGATTCAAGAGATGTGACCCTGGCTAGGGGGAGTTGTTCGCTGACATATACACCAAGCCCATGCATATGGACATTGGAGTCCTTCCTGAAGAGAGGAAGGTAACCGGGAACGAACAGCTCTGAAGAGGGGATAGAAGGGTCAAGGTTAGTCTCACATATAGCTAAGATATCGGGTGAGTTAGTTAGAAGGAAAGACTCTACACTATTAAAGTTACTGCGAATACCTCGTATATTTGTGAAGGTAACGCAGATAGGTTTGGGCGATTTACGACTAGCTGATTTAGGCTTGCTATTTTGTTTGTTTAATTTCATGCTGGTTATAGTTGTGGATAGAGAGAGGTCTAGAGTAGGGTCAGATGGTCGTTAATTGCAGCAGGTGAAGGATGGTAAATGGCGCCGCCTGTAGCATAATGTGCCCATCGGAAATTCATGCAGGGACGCCCGTCCATGCGCGAAATGGCACTACAGGAACCCCGATATTATTCAACTGTTGATCAGAGCAGCCTCTCGAGACGCTACGCAAGAGTTCAGGCTCCTAACTACCAGTCGGAAGCAGCAACCAGGAAACTGCCAACCCGGTACCCTCAGAATGAAGAGACATTGCCACCATACTCACCAACTGCAAAAAGCTTCCAGCCGAACCGACATAAAGACCGAAAAAGAGAGAGATGAACCGGGAACCCCTTCCTAAACAAGAAACAAGGGGATCACCTCTACTCCTGTACAAAAGAAGGGGGTGGTGTGTGAGACCGGGTGATAGAATTTAAAAAAAAAGAATAAATGTGTGACTGAAGTTAACTAAGTTTTAACTTAGTATAATTCAAACCTAAATTTGATAATTAAGAACAATTTACACAAAAATTAGGCAGAAAAGATAAGAACCGAAAAAAAATAAAATAAAATAAAAAATACAAATAAAAATAAATAAATAAATAAATAAATAATTCAAAAAATAAGATCACATTGGCTAAACTCACCAAGTTGCAGGCTGGCTGACAGAAAAAAGTTAAGAAAATTTCAAAAATTATCTTCATTTTGTTTCTTCTATTCAGTTCTGGAAAGTTTAAGTTACCTTAAGTAAGCAGTAACAGACAGTAGTGTGATGGGGGGGATCACCTCAAAGCCATGTATCCAGTTAACAAGGGAGGGACAGAGAACAATAAAATAAAAAAACAAACATGGCCGGTCTTAGAATTCCTACATATAACCAATACACTATTATACCAAACCTAAATTTGATAATTAAGAACAATTTACACAAAAATTAGGCAGAAAAGATAAGAACCGAAAAAAAATAAAATAAAATAAAATAAAATAAAAAATACAAATAAAAATAAATAAATAAATAAATAAATAATTCAAAAAATAAGATCACATTGGCTAAACTCACCAAGTTGCAGGCTGGCTGACAGAAAAAAGTTAAGAAAATTTCAAAAATTATCTTCATTTTGTTTCTTCTAACCTGATCAAGGTGCAGGGCTCAATTTAACTAATATTTAATTTAAAGAGCCAATTGTAAAATAAAATTAAATCGCTATGATTTATTTGTCAACACGTCTGTTAACGTTTCTATGGAGATTAATATGTTTTTCTTTATTTCCTTTCTTTTTTTCTTACCTTACTTCCTTGTCAACCACCCCTTCCCACTTCTTTTATTATTTTTCTTTCCCTTATCTTTCCTCTTCCATTTCTTAGAGCCAGACAAGACTAAATTTTAACTTAAAACTCTTAACTCAGTTTAAAAGTAAGATTTATCAAAAATCTAAAAATAGACATTGATTTCTGTCTACTTTCTTATTAATCCTACCCCTTTAATTTTTCTGTGATGTATATTTTTTAACTTCCGCCGTAAAAATATCTCAGTTTATTTTGAAATAAAGAAGTTGCCAATGATGCGTAAAATTTCTCTTAGGGATTTCATGTAGAAATGGCCATACAAATGAGTTGAACATCGAAATTTATTTTATATATATATACTAGCAGTATAGCCCGGCGTTGCTCGGGTGTAATGAAAGCTTTAAAACTAATCCATGGTCCTGCAGCTCAGACTCTTTGGACCTTGGCATGAAAGACTAAAAAGCAATAGTTGTTTCCATTTAAAGCGAAACCGTAGATTGAAAGAAACATGAATGGATGTAAGTCAAATTTTGATTTCCTGGTATCGATATCAAATTTTCTGCACTATTGTAAGAACTGAAACCTTGAAGCCTCTGACTATCGTTTCTTATATCTTTGTCTATGAGAGTGTCAAATTTGATTAAAATCGGACCACTACTACTATAAACCGATTTTTTCGATTATCGATTTTCGATATTTATCGAGGGTACCTCGACTCAAAACCTAGCTAAGAACACACGCAGACGCTTATGGTACAAGTGTGTAAATTTTCAAGAAAATCGGTTCAGCCATGTCGGAGTCTATAGGTAACGGACACACACAGACACACACACACAAAGTTCCATTTATAAATAAGTTTATATATATATATATATATATATATATTTAAAATTAACTTACTAATTTTAATATTACTGTTTTGTAGTGCATATTTGAAGAAACACTCAATATAACCAAGAGATAGACAAACAGAGAGAGCGAGAGAGCTAAAAATATGAAAAGACTTTAATATACATTAACAGACTGAAGGATAGATAGATAGATAGATAGATAGATAGATAGATAGATAGATAGATAGATAGATAGATAGATAGCTGCATAGATAGATAGATAGATAGATAGATAGATAGATAGATAGATAGATAGATAGATATGATATGATATGATATGATATGATATTGTAGCAAAAATGAAAGTAGAAATTGACTACAAACACAGGATACACTTGAAAATTTGCCTCTCTAGAGACACGTACAAAGCTAATAGCTGTCATTAAATTTCCGATTCTGGAAAGAGAATGTGCTGAAAACATTAAGTGCAGATGAGTTAAAGTTTATGAAAATGCGTTCTATATAAGCATATACTCAACCGGAAAGTAGTTTAAGAAATACTCGCTCTGCTTGGAAAGTAGTGGCCATTTTCTTTTGTGGCTAGAGGTGAGTTTATGCTAAAGTTTACACCCTAAACTGTCAATTCTGATTCTTCCGTGAATCCATTGTGAAACCTGAAAGCCAGGTTTCTTCACATCCGACACAGTATAAGCAGAACTAAATATGCATTTACATGTTAATACGAAATACAAGGGTGAAGAATACGCTTAGTCTACCATGCAAAACTGACCCGGCATCCTCAGACTTTCGGATTAATGATGGAACACGGAGTTTCAAAGAAAATGAGGTGATTGAGGAAATTATTAATCAGCAGAGGCAGATGCCATGAACAATCTTCAAAGCGTGTATATTTGCTATTATTCATAGTTAGAATATCACGATTTTCAGTGACTGCTTGAATTTTTTACGTTTTATCATCTAATGGCCACTACTTTCCAAGCAGAGCGAGTATTTCTTAAACTACTTCCCGGTTGAGTATATGCTTATATGAAATGCATTTTCATAAACTTTAACTCATCTGCATTGAATGTTTTCGGCACATTCTCATTTCAGAATCGGAAATTTAATGACAACTGTTAGCTTTGTACGTGTCTCTAGAGATGCAAATTTTCAAGTGTATCCTGTGTTTGTAGTCAATTTCTACTTTCATTTTTGCTACAATATCATATCTATCTATCTATCTATCTATCTATCTATCTATCTCTATGTCACACACTTCCTATCTATCTATCTATCTATCTATCTATCAGTCTGTTAATGTATATTACAGTCTTTTCATATTTTTAGCTCTCTCGCTCTCTCTGTTTATCTATCTATCTCTTGGTTATTTTGAGTGTTTCTTCAAATATGCACTACAAAACAGTAATATTAAAATTAGTAAGTTAATTTTATATATATATATATATATATATATATATATATATATATATAAACTTATTTATAAATGGAACTTTGTGAGTGTGTATCTTATTTAAAATCAAAATATATTTCGGGTTTTTTCAGGTTTGTTACAATAACCGGTGTTCACATTTGTCTCTCCATCTAAGTACTGACTGAATTCGATTCGACATAACTACGTTGATCTAACGGGAACCAACGCTTTCTACCAAATGGGACGAAAGAAGACTGGGTTGAGATCCTGAGAATTGTGTCAAGACTTTAGTCTGTCTTCAATGCATATTGACATAATATTGTTAGCTTTAAATGACAGATGTTAGTGGAGTGTTGGTTACCTGCAGACTGAAATGGACAAATAGATGTTTTGATGCATTAAACACTTCAAACTGGCACACAAATATATTTTCAAGCAGATGCTTTTAATCCAAACAATTCAAAACAAACACGTGTATTAAAATGTCAGGTTCTCACAGCAATATTTTTTAACTCTCCTTTTAAGATACCAGATTATAATCTTCTATCTGGGTTATATTCTAAATACGAAGAATCCATTATTCTTTGCGGAACTACTTATTCTGGAAATTGTCCTCATTTCATAATCCCATATAGCTCAAGCGGATGAAATACGATTTCTGTCAAGTAGATGATATGGTTATATTAATCCTTTAATCTATCTATTAACTAGCAGTATAGCCTGGCGTTGCTCGGGTGTAATGAAAGCTTTAAAACTAATCCATGGTCCTGGAGCTCAGACTCTTTGGACGTTGGCACGAAAGACTAAAAAGCAATAGTTGTTTCCATTTAAAGCGAAACCGTAGATTGAAAGAAAAATGAATGGATGTAAGTCAAATTTTGATTTCCTGGTATCGATATCAAATAAGTTTTTTGTTGTAAACTGGATTTGAAGGCTAAATAAGTCCTCTGAGTAAATGGTATCATGGCTGAGACTAAGAACTACAATTATACATATTTAGAGCCAAACCGGAAGGAAAAACTAAAATAAAAGGGCTGAAAAAAATACAGATATACAGGCAGATAAACAGACATACACACAAACATCTTGCCTTATATATATATATATATATATATATATATATATATATATTATCGATTTTCTGCACTATTGTAAGAACTGCAACCTTGAAACTTCTGAATATCGTTTCTTATGTCTTTGTCTATGAGTGTCTATTTTGATTAAAACCGGACCACTCCTTCTATAACCCGATTTTTTCGATTATCTATTTTCGATATTTATCGCGGGTATCTTGACACAAAACCTAGCTAAAAACACTCGCAGCTGCTTATGGTACAACTGTGTGAATTTTCAAGAAAATCGGTTCACCCGTTTCGGAGTTTATAGCCAACGGACACATCCACACACAGACACACACAGACACACACAGACACATTTATGAATAAGTTTTGATTTCTCGAGAGTCCCAATTTTTTTTTAAACGGTTATCCATAAAGAAAATAGCCAGCACCCGCTTCATTAGCAAGATGAATATTTTTTCTCGGCAGATATTCTTATGAACACAATCACGCGCACACGCACATATTAAAAAATGTCCCAAAATAAATGAAACGAAAACCAGTCAGTTGTTTATCTGTACTTTATTTTTCAGACCATTGATTTTATGTGAAAATCGACACATTTGTTTGCATAATATTAATTGATATAACAATGAATGATTATTCATATGTATCTTATTTCATATGTATATATCTACTTATCTCATTCACTTTTTATGTATCTATTGGTCCTGGGCATTAGAGTAAACTGATTGGAAGGTTATAAGGAGCATAGAACCACCTCTCAATTGCTGTTGTTCTCGGGTCTACTCTGACCCGGAGTGGTAGCACCTGTTAGGGTCCCAGCTATGGGCAAATAAATAACTTCCAAACTGGGGTTAAAACACTATGAAATTATACAAATAGACTTTTATAGTAAAATGTATTTTGTTGAAAGAAAAATATTACCAACATTATATTTCTGAAGAAAAATATTACCAACAATATATTTCTGAAGAAAAAATTATTACCATAACATATTTTTGAAGGAAAAAATTATTCTCACCAAAACATTTTCAATACAAAACTAAAAGACATTTTTAGTTTTCTAAAACAACAAAAATTAAAAACCAAACATTTCATTATAATCTGACTAAATTAACCTTCTCATTAAAACCGAACATTAAAAATAATACATTAAAACCCCTCATTTTTGTCATTAAATAACCCACAGATGTTGATATGCCATTAAAAAAATTCAAACTCAGATCCTATCAGTCTGTCTGTCTGTCTGTCTGTCTGTCTGTCTGTCTGTCTATTTATTTCATTTTCTTCCTATCTATCTATCTATCTATCTATGTTTGTCTACACATATAATTTTCTGCACATATATCTGTCTATCTCATTCTCTTAATATCTATCTATTTATCTGTCTTTCTATCTATCACTCATTCTCTTTCTGTATACAGGTTGGGATAGATAAATTGACATTTTATATATTTATTTTCGAGTTTGTCAACTGCACGGTATAGTAGGGTCAATTGGACGCCGTTTGTAAGAAAAAGAGCTCCATGACGCAATTCACTACGTCTGAAATTTTGGTATGCTTGGTATTTAGCAAGAAGCTTAAAACGAATATTTCAGAAGATTTTTGACATCAATGCAAAGGATTTGCAATGAGTTCGATTATATATCCAGTCTGCATAAATGTGTTTGGTGTTATCACTTGTGATGATGACGTTGTTTCTTCCATTCAACTCCCCACAGGTCCTCACAGGTCAAGATCAGAATGAAAGACCAGATTAGCCAGTCAGTTTCCGGGTCTTGGGAAGACAGGTTGGAAATAGACTTGAAAGGCGGATGGAATAATTCGGTCGTACTGAAAACTAACCTGCTGCTAGATACAAGAAGACGGGATATATATATATATATATATATATATATATATATATATATATATATATATATATATTGAAAATGCAACTAACTAAAAGTTGAATAACCGATCGTCCCATGGAAAAAATACAACAAGTATATTATCGCGCTACTGAAAAACCAGCCAACTGATATTTTTTTCGTCACATATTTTGACTTACTTCTTGTAATTGTTCGATATATATATTTTATATAAATCTACAGCGTGTCGTTGCGGTCTTAAATCTGGTTTTCATTACATATCAATCCCTCTGATATCTGTACCAGCTATAAGTGGTAATAAGCGTTCTTTCTTTGGCTATTCCGAGACTAACAACACAACGTGGGCGGAATCGGACAAAGTTCAGAGAGGTCGACTGGACAAAGCCAAGAGTCTTGTTATACATATATACATATATATAATTTTCTTCACATCTATCTATCAGTATATTTATCTATTATTTGTGGATAAACATTCATATGTACAAGGTGTAAAAAAGTAAATCAGCTTTCTTAATTGCCATATAGACAAAAAATATAATAGACTACATAAAATTTGAGATTGAAACACTATACCAAAATATAATCAAACTGCAAGAATTACTAGAGAATCAGGATTCCGTGATCTCCTTCAAGCAGAATCTATAGATAACAAACACGATGAAAAGATATATTCTTCTAAACGCATAAAGACTTTATGAAGATTGCTGCAAAATAATTACGCAACCATCCAGAAATAGTAATTAAGAAAGCTGATAAAGGTAACATTTTTGTTTTTTAAACAAGTCTGACTACAACTCAGAAATAGAACAGTTACTTGACGATCAAACCAAATTTTAAAAAACTTACCCTCCAAATCAGTTAAAACCAAACATTAATAAATTAATCACAGCTAACAATGCGGAACAAAACAATCTAAAAATTAGCAAAATAATCAGAAAATATACATCATTAATTAAACGAGCACAAATCAACTCCTCCACGAAAAAGATATTTAACTCTGAAATAAAAAATATTAAGCATGCCTCCTCAACAGGTGTTTACCCGTGCAACCAGACTGGCAACTGGGTCCCACCCATTCACAGTCAGGTTAGCCAAATGGAGACGACAATTCTACTCCTGCAGCTTCCTCTCTCGCACTTCCCGCCTGTGGAACTCACTCCCATATTCTTGCTTTCCTGACGGCTACAACCTCCAGAAATTTAAATGCAAAGTTAATACTCATCTACTAACCACTGGCCTCTATCTCTCTCCCCTCCGCTGTATAACCTTCCCTTTCTCTCCTCCTATGTATCTGTCATCGTACCTTCTTTCTCAGCTTTCTATTGTTCCTTTCTAATTAATCTTTTTACATTTATGTAACCCCCTGCACATCAGTGGCGTTTCCGACTTGCTCGGGGTGAAATGATTAAAAAAAAACCATCATCAATAATGAATTCCCAAACCACATTGTAGATGAACATAAAAAACGATATTACATATTTAACCTCAACTCACATCAAACAGAATATGGTACTTCAACAAAAGACACTAAACATATCAAACTTTTTATTGCAACCAGATGCACGATAGCTACAAACAGGATTACAAAATCATAAAAAATCTGTTTCGTACTAACATATCTCCCGTTGATCCTAACAAAAATTAAAATTGATAATATATTATAAAAAATACAAACCGACTAATTAATCTGTAATAACCCATCCTCACCAACTGATGTGGTTGATAAAACCAACATTATATATCAATACAAATGTCCCCTGGGAAAAGTATCCCGATAAAAAATATATATATATATATATGTGTTGGATTGACAACAACTATATTAACAAGACGTCTTCCATTAAACTTGACTGACCATTTCGTCTTTTTCTAGACATCTACAACAGCATTGTTGTCTGCATTCAGAATATAAAAAAATAATGATCGAGAAAACAACAAAAGTAAACTACAGATCCTAGAGACAATATTCACCAAAAAGAATTTAAGCTGTCAATCAGCTGTGAATACTGTATTAATGTTCTAAAATACACGTGAAGATGGCTTAGAGGCACTACATATCAGAAGCAAAAAACCTCTTATCAGTCGCACAGCTTACCAAGTTTCTGGACATATACTTAGTTGTGTTTAGAGGGTTTATTTGAAATATAATTAAGGTAAATAATTCTTTGCCTCTGCGAAATTTGATAATTTACAAAATTAGTTTCTTCGTAGTTCAAATTCTCTAACGTATTTTTACGGCATTTAAAATCTTTAACAACCAAGTATTCCATATAATTCACGCAGCTACGTGAGCACATATCTTCACGTGTGCATGTTGTTTACATTATTGCTGCCTTTGAATTTAAAAAAATTATTTATTTATTTTCTTTTAAAATGTTGTAACACTTTTCCTGCTACAAGGAAATATTTGATTTTTAAACTGTAATATACTCCCTGATGATGAACGATGACGTTCATAAGTACTAAGTCAACCTTTGATAAAATTTTATGCATATATAATTCTGAAAAAGTCTAATCAGAAAATATGAAAAAATTCAAAAGAAAATGTATAAGACTATGTTGTCTCTATCGTTTAACACAACTTGTTTAAAAAAAAATATATATATATATATGTATGTGTGTGTGTGTGTGTGTGTGTGTATGTGTGTGTGTGTGTGTGTGTGCCTGTGTGTGTATATATATATACGCTAGAAAAAAATTTACAATATCATGGGTAATTCGTATTTCACATCAACTAGATTTAAGATTGATTTCTCTTGAATTCGTCTCTATCGTAATTTACCTGACTTAAATATCAAATACTTTACGTTACACACACACACACACACACACACACACATATATATATATATATATAATTTAATTAGTTTTTTGATCATAATTAAATTTGACCAGTACACAGTTGTATTAAAAAGTTTTCAGTATAATTATTTTGTATAACTCATGAATATTTTTCATTTCTAAACGAGTTATTTCACGACCCAGGTTTCTACCTTTCGGTATCTTTAGGCGATTTACAATGTGTACTTTACGTTACACACACACACACACACACACACACATATATATATATATATATATAATTTAATTAGTTTTTTGATCATAATTAAATTTGACCAGTACACAGTTGTATTAAAAAGTTTTCAGTATAATTATTTTGTATAACTCATGAATATTTTTCATTTCTAAACGAGTTATTTCACGACCCAGGTTTCTACCTTTCGGTATCTTTAGGCGATTTACAATAGCTCTATATATATATATATATATATATATATATATATATATATAATCATTTTATGTCAAGCTAGGCAATAAAGCCACTAAGACGCAATGTTTACGGGATGTAAAAGAATATGAGAAAATATGCTATTAATGAGAGAAGGAAAGAAGACAATAAAATGGCCCGTTCAAGAAGACAGAAGATAACGATTAATATTGCATAAAAAATTGATCAAAATTAACACGGAAAAAATTCAGGCAAAAGTGAATACCACAACCGTGAAGCGCAAGAGACAAAACTGTTAACATACGCTCACATCTTGCAGTTTTAGCTGTAAAACGATACAACTCTGCCGCCCATCTACTACTGCGTTTAAATTTATCAATTCTAGGTTCCCGAAAATAATGAACAATTATCATTAAAGTATTTATTGAAGCACAGAGAAGCTATTTGAGGGCGGTGGGAAGTGACTGAAGGTGATATGACAGAGCAGGACCAATAACATTGCAGATTTTTTCTTAGATTTTAACAAGAATCTGTGAGGGTATGAAGAAATACAGAGAGAGAATGTGAAAGAGGGATAAATAGAGAACACAAAAGAAGAATGTGTTCGGCTAAATGATACATCCTGTCTATTTATATTATATTATATTATATGTTAAAATATTATATTATGCGGTATCCAAAAATTGACTTATTTTTTTAGACTACGTGATGATACCGACACAATGTACAAGGTGAAAAATATGTCCGATATTATTTTCTTATCTTAGATCTGCGAGTGGGAAATCAAATTTGGGTGAGAAAGAATTAGATAAATTTATTTAACACTCTCAGGGGATGTCATTTTCAATTATAGCAAGAAACAGATAAAATCGCTTGAAACTAAACAAAAGTATTAATAGCTAAGAATTTATAAAAAATATTTATTAAATAGGAAATGTGAGCAGAGTTATAATTTTATAGTAGATAGATAGATAGATAGATAGATAGATAGATAGATAGATAGATAGATAGATAGATAGAAGTCTATTCATTTTATATATCATATCTGATAGATAGATAGATAGATAGATAGATAGATAGATAGATAGATAGATAGATATGAATGAGAGCAAAAAGTATTGTCAAGTATAAACAGTCAGGGTAACATTAGAATAATTAGACATAGAAAAAGAGTGAAAAAGAAGAATAGGTAAATATATACAAACAATGAGTGATTACGACAGATTTACATAGATAGATAGATAGATAGATAGATAGATAGATAGATAGATAGATAGATAGATAGATAGATAGATAGAGCAAAATAAATGTATTGCCAAAATAGAAGCATTAAATATCAGCAAATAAAAATTGTATTATTTCATCAACCTTCCAATAGATAGATAGATAGATAGATAGATAGATAGATAGATAGATAGATATGAAAGAGAGCAAAAAGAATTGGCAACTATAAACAGAGTTACAGTAAAATAATTAGAGATAGAGTGATAGAGAGTGAAACAGAAAAATAGGTAAATAGCGATAATAACGACGGATTTAGATAGATAGATAGATAGATAGATAGATAGATAGATAGATAGATAGATAGATAGATACGAAATGAAACGATCAAGATAGATAGATAGATAGATAGATAGATAGATAGATAGATAGATAGATACGAAATGAAACGATCAAGATAGATAGATAGATAGATAGATAGATAGATAGATAGAAAAAATAGATAGATAGATAGATAGATAGATCTGAAAGAGAGCAAAAAAAATTGGCAAATATAAACAGATAGGTTTACATTAGAATAATTAGACATTGAGAGAGACTGAAAAAAGAAAAATAGGTAAATAGGGTTGATTACGACAGATTTAGATAGATAGATGGATAGAGAGAGAGAGAGAGAACAAAAGAAATGTATTTTCTCAGCCAAAATCGAAGATTGATGGATCAGCAAATAAAAATTGTAGATTTCACAAACCTCCCAATAGATAGATAGATAGATAGATAGATAGATAGATAGATAGATAGATAGATGTGAATGAGAGCAAAAAGTATTGTCAAGTATAAACAGACAGAGTAACATTAGAATAATTAGACATAGAAAAAGAGTGAAAAAGAATAGGTAAATATATACAAACAATGAGTGATTACGACAGATTTACATAGATAGATAGATAGATAGATAGATAGATAGATAGATAGATAGATAGAGCAAAATAAATGTATTGCCAAAATAGAAGCATTAAATATCAGCAAATAAAAATTGTATTGTTTCATCAAACTCCCAATAGATAGATAGATAGATAGATAGATAGATAGATAGATAGATAGATAGAAAGAAGGAAAAAAGATGATGAAGAAGTGGCTAATATAAACAGACAATGGTACATTATGACAGCTTGACATAGATAGATAGATAGATAGATAGATAGATAGATAGATAGATAGATAGATATTATGTGTCAATTTATACAGATTCTGATAGATTTCTGAATATGGTCTCAAAATTCTTAGTAATGTTACTTTTTTATTCAACGTAAGAAATTTAGGTTTGTGTTCATACTTTTTTTTTATGATCGAACGCAAATCGTCCATTATCCCATCTACGATTAGAGGCGAATTGTTCTCTGAATTGTTTACTTTTTGCTGCTGTCGGGGATTGTCTTCTGTGTTAGATCGGATATTAAATGACAATCTTCCTCATTATTTTGTACATTTTTTAGCTTTCCAGACTTTTCAATAATGCTGCCATCTCAATAGACTCGATTATTTCTCGAATACCATTTTTAACCCTTTCCCTTATTTCCTCTCGTTTCATGCACTCCACTAACAACGGGTGATGTACACAACTAACGCCTTAACGTTATATAAATTCTTCAGATATTTTTTCGGGGTGGGAAATTTCTATAAATCCCTATGTCATTATCTACACAAGTTCATATTGTGATCATAATGATTATTATTATTTCAGATCCTCTCCTATTCTTAGACATTTCCGCCAGGCGAGTGATGCTCACACGCTTCTCACCACATGATTTATTCCAAGTAGAACTGTCACATGTGCTCTCCCTATGATACCAGGTCTTCACAAGACGTCATACGAGTCAGAAAGGTTTTTGAAAGTAGAGTTCTAAATGGAAAAGGAAACATTGAGCTGATGTTTTATACCTGTCTTTGTCCCATTCCTAGCTACCCTCGGGCACAAGTCGAGACGATCATATCCCGCAGGAGCGTCACTTGCTCTTTTCACGTCTTCTGACGCTGGAAGCATTCCTTTGCACACTCGCGGCCATACTTCCATTGTATTCGGGAGATTGCTTCGTCATAGCGTCGTCTGTAGTGTTTGTTTTACTAGCTTATTGTAGTCACTGGCAATATGCTTCAAACTTTCGGTTGCTTTACAACGGGGCCTGCACTTGTGTAAATTAGCTGTGGTATCAACAGAACACATGGTTCAATTTTTTTCTTGAAAGCTGCCCTTGCGCTGCTCATTCGAAGCCTTTGGATTCATTCCTTAATACACATCCATGTTTTTGTATCCACCTAATCTTGGGTCTTGCTGTAACTACTCTGTGCAAGGCATTCTTTTTCCATGAATTTACTTTCTCATCAGAGATCATCTTTCGGTAATCCACCAAACATTATATTTGCCTAACGTATTCATTCAGTGCACCCCTAGCTATTCTAAAAGTACTCATCCATAATATTTACAATACGATGGTCCACACATCCCTTAACTAGCTTCTTTTACACGGACAGTGTATTAACGAGGAAAAGAGTTATCTTGTTATGGTTTCTGCATGTGATTCTTTGCACTCTCTCTTTTAAATTCTTTGCCGTTAGAATATGGCTTATTTGCTCCCCTCCATCTACTTGCAATTTTATTTTGAATTCGTTGGCTTTCTTTCTTTATTATTATTATTATTAAGTTTATAAATGGCTTCATGAGATTTTACTGAACATTATCGTCAAAAGAAATAAAACCAAAACCACATAAGATCGCACATCTTGATAAAGACCTTCTTGTGTTTCTTTAAGGCATATGCTACAAATGATCATTTGAATGAGTCCATCAGAACATTTTCCAAACAAACAGAGGTCTCCAACCACAACTGGAATAATTGATGTCTTAATGTGCCATTATTTCTTTTAGATCTTTAATATTCTGATAGTTTTTGAAGATCTTCGAAATTACACTGTAGAAATAACCATGTCACTACGAAAGCACATTCTCTTTTTTGTGGTCTTCCAGTGATATACCAATTTGTTGCAGTTTCCTTCCCATAAAATTTGCACATTTTCTGGGTGAAGATGTTAGTTGACCCTGTCATGCCACGTTTTGTAATCGGTGAAGGCTAACTTGCAATCTGATACAATATGGTCAGTGGTTTCTATGTATTCTTCACAGCATCTTCATTTCGGGTGAACACAATTTTTCGTTATCTTTGCTTGTTAATTTGGACTTATTAAGTATTGGTCCTGTAACAGCAAAAATGAAAAATAAAATAATAGTAATTATTATGTTGTCATTTTTCATCATATTTCGATTTCCGCTATGGTCGGAATATATACCAGGTCTACAGGAAGACCTAAATCAGGTCTTGGTGTGGTGTTATGGCTCCAGTTTATGTTTTTTCTATCTCTCCTAATCTCTAGCGTTTCATAGACAAATTTAGTGTGTGGGCTGTACTTAACAAGACAATTTTTATATCTCTTTAGATGGGACTTCCAGGGATTTTTTCAATGTGTTGTTTTGTTCCATTTTTATCATTCCAAGTACCCCTACTATCACTGGTACGATTCTTGTTTTCAATTTCTACATTTTTTTCTATTTCGATTTTCAGGTCTTAAAATATTTTGACAGTTTTTCAAGCTCCTTGGTTGCTATGTTACAATCCACTGGACAAGCCATAGGCAAAGTCTTTCTTTCTGGTTTTTAACAATAATGTCTGGCCTGTTTGCTTCAATTTTTTTGTCTCTGTAGATAGTGTAATCCTACACAATGATGACATCTTCTATTTCTGTAACCGGTGCTGGGTGATGTTCATTATACACGCCCCCAATAGCTGAGAGTGTTTTAATTCATTGCTGAATGAACGATGCGTAAATGCCAGAGTAGCTACTGTTTTTCAAAGTCTACCATTTTTCCAGAGTGATCCATCAGGGTGTGTGAGCGTAATATATATATATATATATATATATATATTGTCATTCGCAGACAGAACTGTTTCGCCGTATCACAACTCATCAGTATGGTCAGACTCCGATTCCTTTTTTACCCAGGATTGAAACCCAACCGAAATGGCGTCAGTCAGCGACTCTACCCCTGGGCTATGGGCGTTCGATGGAAGTAGGCAGACTTTTTAGCGCATATCATTATACGCGCCCAATAGCTACAGCGCTCTAATTCATTTCACTGAATGAGCGATATATATATATATATATATATATATGTATATATGTGTGTGTGTGTGTGTGTGTATGTGTGTGTGTGTGTGTGTGTGTGTGTGTGTGTGTGTGTTTGGATATGTATCTGTACATGAATATGTGTGTGTATGTTAAACAATGTGCACACTTGTTTAAGAAGATTTCCTTATTTTAAACAGTAATATTAATGAAAACCTACCTAGAGTTTGAATACCTTTCTAAAGAAACTAGCATTATGCCTGTCAATTACTGACTCATAAATAAAGATGCTCATTCCGTCAGCGTCTTAGAACACAAGCCTAACGGGTTACAGTTTTACAACTGTCAAGCAAATACTTGTTCTGGGCAGGATATTTACCGTAATCCATTCAAATTTATCAAAACAAAACACATACGTTAACAGCTGCAATCACTTAAGATCAGAAGCTATGTGAGCAATGGCTGAGATAGCATCAAGACATAATTATTATTATTATGTTGTCATTTCTGCTATGGTCGCACTACCTACCATGTCTGCGGGAAGACCTAAGGCAGGTCCTTTTGTGTTGTTATGGCTCCATTTCATGTCTTTCTATCTCCCCTAACATCCTTAGTGTTACATAAACATAGTTCTCCTTAGTGTGAAGGCTGTAGTTATCAAGACAATTTTTTGTATCTCTTATGCTGGGGTTTCCAGGGATTCTTGTAATGTGTTGTTTTGTTCCATTTTTTATCATTCCAAGTACACCCCTATCACTGGCACGAGTCTTGTTTTCAATTTCCACATTTTTTCTATTTCAATTTCTAGGTCTTTATATTTTGACAGTTTTTCGAATTCCTTGGTAGCTATGTTACAATCCGCTGGACAAGCCATATCAATTAATAGGCATGTTTTTTTCTTTCTGATTTTTAACAATAATGTCTGGCCTATTTGCTTCAATTTTTCTGTCTGTGTAAATGGTGTAATCCCAGACAATGGTGATATCTTCTATTTCTGTTTACCGGTGCTGGATGATGTTCATACCAGTGTTTGTATACATATTTTCCTAGTGTTTGCACATTGTTTAATGCAAATATTGCCCTACTCTATCGTGACGATTTTTATATTCATTTGGGGCAAGTAAAGAACATCCTGATATTAGATGGTTCATTGTTTCTTGGTATTTATCACAAAACCTGCATTTTGGATCCACATTATTATGTATGATATTTGCCTGAAAGTTCCTAGTGAAAAGACTTTGGTCTTGCGCTGCAAGAATAAAGTGTTCATTCTCAGACTTTAATCCAGATGCACATAACCCTCGATGAGTATTTACTTTATCAACATTGGATATATTGGCACGTTCTGGATATTCTCCATGCAAAGGTTTGTCTTACCAGTGTTGTTTCATCTGTTCAAGAGCTTTATTCTTGGCTTTCTTTTTCATATATTTTGCCGCAACATTTGGTTCTTGGGTTGTTTTGCTTTTCTACAGAATCTACTAAATTTAAATCTTGTTTGTATTTACTGCCTTCTGTCATTATTGAATATTTTTTCTTTCTGTTTTCCTGTTGTTTAACTAATTGTATCATCCAGTCCTTTCTTGTTTCTATGTATGTTATTAAGCCAATAGTTGTTGTCTTGTATGGCAATTTTAGCTAAATAAAACCTCTTCCATCTTTAAGCGGTATGTATAGACGGTCTACATCAGCTTTTGGGTGATGCATCTTATGCTTAGAAAGAAGCATCCTTGTCTTAGAATCTATTCGTCTGATGTCGTTTAGAGTCCAGTTAAAGATGTTGAAACTATATTGGACTACTGGGATGGCAAGGCTATTAATTGCCATAATTCTGTTCTGAGAATTCAATTCAGTTTTTAATATCAGTCGTAGCTTTCTATAGTACTCTTTACGCACTATTTATTTCTTTTTTTATGGTAAATTTTTTCACTCTCATTTAAACCTAGGTACTTATAAGCTTCTTCTGGCTTTAAATCTTTTATTGTTACAGCAGGGTCTAAACTAATTGAGGATGTTTCTTGTAGCAATCCTCGTAAAAGTGTAGCAGATTTATTCAAATTAAATTTCATTCCAATATCTTCACTGAAGCATTTTACAGTTTGCAGAAGAACTTCCAGCTCATTATCATTCTTAACATCCATGTAAAAATAGATGGCTTATTTTCTTTTGGGCTATTATTATAACCACATTCTTTCTTGTTAAGTTGACTGGTTAATGCTATTAACGATATGCAAAATAGTAAGGGAGACAAAGAGTCACCTTGAAATGTACATCTGTTGATGTTTATATCACCAAATATACCTCTTTTGGTGTTTATTTCACCGTTATTATTATTATTATTATTATTATTATTATTATTATTATTATGTCATTTTTCATGATATTTCTATTTCTGCTTTGGTCTCACTACCAACCAAGTCTGCGGAGAGACCTAAGGCAGGTCGTGGCGTTTTGTTATGACTCCATTTCATGTTTTTCTATCTTCCCTATCATCCCTAGCATTACATAGATAAAGTTTTCCTTAGTTTGTGGGCTATACTTAATAAGACAATTTTTTGTATATCTCTTAAGCTGGGGTTTCCAGGGATTTTTTCAATGTGTTGTTTTATTATTATTATTATTATTATTATTATTATTATTATTACATTTTGTTTTCTGCTATTGTCACATTACCTACCAAGTCTGCGGAAAAACCTAATGCAAACAGTGCTATGATGGTATGGCTAGATTTCTCTCATGATTTATTTTTCTAATGCCCATAACACCACTAGCATTCAGTCAGTTAATTGCCATACGTGATACACGCTTGGGCGATCATATCTCGAAAAAGACACGACTGACTGGGCAGATGATTATCCCGCAGTAGGTTGCCATTACTTTTTGCGGTAGACTGATTACCAGCCAAGGTTATAGAACCCAAATCTGCCCTGTTGTATAACCATAACAATGGTATTTGTGCGTAAGTGAATGCGAGCAATTCAACTGAAATTCGAACTCGGCTCCACGATTTTTCGTTTCGAGTCGATATCCACTGCACCACAACGCACATCACTAGCGTTACATGTACAAAATTCTTCTTTGTTCGTGAGCTGTACTTTTATTTATTTTATTATTTCATTTAGGTTGATTGTCATTGTGTTCCTTTTTTTATCATTCCAAGCGCACCTAAAATGGCTGATACTATTCATGTTTTTAACTTCCATATTTTGCTATTTTAATTTCAAGTTTTTTATCTTTCGGTTGTTTTTCAAATTCCTTGGTTGCTATGTTACAGACTGCATTTGAATTAGAAGGCATTTTTATTCTTTTATTTGCTTCAATACTCCTGTAAATAAATTTGAAGTAATCTCATAGAATTGTGATGTCTTCTATTTCTGTAACCGATGCAGGTTTATGTTCGTACCAGTCTTTAATGCCAATTTTTTATAGGAAGCAAAAATAATAGTCTTAACATATTTGGGACAACATACCTTTCTCTTTATTTTCATTTTATATGTTCCCTCTATTTATCCTCTCTCTCTTGATTTTCTAAGCCGAATGTATGAAATACTCAATGAGGATCGAACTCACTATTCGGTTGCAATAAGTTCGAGTGAGATGAACTTGCGAAACGTTACACCACGTCAGGGTGCATCTCTCTCTCTCTCTCTCTCTCTCTCTCTCTCTCTCTCTCTCTCTCTCTCTTTTTACTCTCATTCGTAGATTTTTATTTTTGGCTACATCGGTTTCACTTTATCTATCTATCTATCTATCTATCTATCTATCTATCTATCTATCTATCTATCTCTCATCTATCTTATCTATCTATCTATCTATCTATCTATCTATCTATTCTATCTATCTATCTATCTATCTATCTATCTATCTATCTATCTAATTCGACTCATCTATCTATCTATCTATCTATCTATCTATCTATCTATCGGAGGCTCCTTCGTTCAGAATTCGTTTCTCTCCCTACCGTTATTAACCCTTCTTTCTTTTTCTTCCACTCCTTCATTCTTTAGGACTCTTTTCCTCTCCCTTCCTTTATATCTTCCTCTATCTGTCTCTCTCACCCTCTCTCTCTCTCTCACACACACACGTTCTTTCTTACTGACACTTTCCGTTTCTCGACTTTTATTTATCATTCTCTCTCACCCCTCCTCTCCCTCTCTCTCCCTTTCAATTTGACTCTTATTCCCAACTCCCTTTTTTACCTTTCCTTCTCTTGCACGCCCAGTCAGGATCAAATTGATTTAATAAGAAAACCATTGGCAGTGAATAATTTCCCGAATGTCTATAACGAAAATAATTTGCTATTTTACTGATATAACCATGCCGAAATTGAAGGCCTGCTGAAAAACTGAAGTCAAAGTGTACAAAACAGCGTTGTGATGATATAACCAGACGCCCAAGTTCTCCAAGCAATCTAATTGTTTTTCTTACGCACGATGTGAATAAAGATAGCTTTAATTTCATTGTTTCACGATCGCATTCAGAATGCAGGCGTTATCGAATTCACTTGCTTGGTATCGTTCGAATCCTAAAAAGTGGGAACTTTTTTCCAGCATGGCGTTAGATAATATTACATTATATAAATGGCAGGATAAAAGAAAGAATTGTAGATTACAATTGTTTTTCTTTGTGATCATTTTCTGTGGCAGAAAGACCGAGTACAACTTTTTGTACTTGGTTATGAATATCATTGTACATTTGTGTACAAATATGCAAATAGCGTCATGTTGGCATGAACACTGAAAGACATATCTATCTCTCTATCTATCTATATATCTATCTATCTATCTATCTATATATATATATATATATATATATACACATAAACACACAAGTAAATACACACATACACACACACACACACACACACACACACATATATATATATATATATTGATTGATTGATTGTTTGATACTTAGTTTTTAGTCCTAATAGGGTTAGACTAGTACACATTTGTATTAAAAAGTGTTCTATACAATTATATTGTAGAACTTTTGAATATTTTTCATTTTTAAACGCGTTATTTTGCTACCCAGGTTTCTACCATGAGTGGTGTCTTCAGGCGATTTTTAATAACTGATTTTACTTTTTACTGTTTTTCTTTTTAAGAACGCTCTTTTGACAGTGTTTTTATTTGAACGTTCACGTGGCAGAGAATTTATGAACGAGTATTGTTTAAATTAAAACGAACTATGACGTTTTCATCCATGGTTGTATAAACCTAAAAGGTTTTTCTTTGTGTGGATGCATTTTTTCATAATTTCTGTTTTACATTTAACAGTTCGTCTTTATTTGGGTATAATTTCTACTTTTTATCTTGGCACAGTCTACATATTTGTCCACCATTGTAGAAACGCATATATATATATAAATATATATATATATATTGTCATCCGCAGACAGATCTGTTTCGCTGTATCACAGCTCATCAGAACGGTTAGACTCCGATTGCTTTTTTAACCCAGGATTGAAACCCGACCGAATTGGCGTCAGTTAGCGATTCTACCTCTGGGCTATGGACGTTCGGTGGAAGAAGGCAGACATTTTAGCGCATATATTATCATTATACGCGCCCAATAGCTAGAGTGCTTTAATTCATTTTACCGAATGAGCGACGCGTACACGTCAGAATAGCTACTGTTTTTTCAAGTCTACCATTCTTCCAGAGTGCTCAATCAGAGTGTGAGAGCGTGAATATATATATATATATATATATATATATATATATATATATATATATATAATTGTGTGTGTTTGGGCAGCAATCTCTCTTTTATGCAAGTTTCATTAAAAATGACAGAAAAGGTATTATGTTTTTTTTTTTTTCGTGTATTTTTTCATGTGATTTTAAAAAAGTGTTTCTCTTCAGAACATATAGTATATAAAAATTCTCCAGATGCTTTGGTTTCCGAGCGCTTGTCATGATACTTTGACTTGTAATTGATGATGAATTTTATTTTACGTGCGATTGAACATGTGTTGTATTTATATATGTGTGTCCCATGTATGTTTAATGTTCTGAACATTGTATCCACGTTGTTTTCGTGTTTATAGTTGATATTATTAAGTGTTTTATTTTTATTTTTCTAGGCTGCCATTATTTTTTTCAGGTTGACGAAACTATGATATCTTTTTATCAACAATTTTGTTACGGATAGAGTTTGGTAGGTCTACGTGTGTATTTAAATGAGATCGAATTGAACTCTGGTCTGCGTGGTGCAATGTTATTCTTTTAGTCAACCGCGTGGTGGTATGCCTAATGTAATTATTTACAAATTTAGACTGGTCAAAAACACAGTTCTTCTAAGAACATGTAAATGTGTAAATCATATTGGTTCGCTGTAATTTAGTTCATGCAAGTAAATTATTTTTTTTACTATGCGTTTAGCAACTTTCAATTTAGGTAATTTAATTTTTTAAGTCAACTGGAATTGCGTATTTTCGAATGATGAATCAAAGTGAAACTTTGTCGTGTTTATAATTTCAATGCATTTGGCATAACAAAAATCACATGAAAAAGGACTTAAAAGACTTAACCATAATAATTTGTCTGTCATATTTAATGAAACCAGCAAACACACCACCCTGTTTTGCTGTATCACAGCTCGCTAGATATCCATTTGCCTCCGACCGGGATCGAAACTCAACCGATTTGGTATCAGTCGGAGTCGCTAACCCCTAAGCCATAGGTACATGTAATCTTAAAAGGGAAAGCTTAGCGTGTTATATATATAAGCGGCGTATATACATGCCAGTCACCGAAAGAACTCAATTAATTTTTGAAGTGTTATGCATGAATTGCAGAAGTGGTAATATGCACACAAATTTATATACACACACAATTCAATTATACATTGGATTTGTTTTAACCTAATCTAGAATCAACTGTTTTTTTCTGCTTTTGGAGCATGGTCTGTAGTCTTACTACCAGATATAGAATCTTCCAACATCTACCCTTTTGACCCAGCTCAGTACTACCTACTCAAGTCACTTGATGTAGGCCTCCGTAATGCGTCTGAGTCCATGTGGGATGATGAATGGAGGTATAACGTTGTCACCACAAGATATCACTACAAACACTTTTGTAATCACCATTAAAATCATCCATTTATTTCCTAAAAGTTTGAACTGTCCTCAGATAGACACCCAAACACACGTAAATGTTCGTATTGAAGCTTCCAGCACGAAAGCTAGGCTTTATATTATTCTATTTATCAACCAGGGTGAAAATGCGCCATGGGGTTAATTTTCTCACAAACGGTGTCCAATGGACTCTTCTTTACATGGCAATTGACAAATTTAAAAACAAACAAGCGTGAAATTAAAAATATGGGGGACAATTTACTCACCACACCCTCTCTCTCTCTCTCTCTCTCTCTCTCTGTCTGTATGTCTCTCTCTCTCTCTCTTTTTCTCTCTCTCATGTGCATGTAGATGGTGTGTGTATATAATCGTTTATGTTTATATGTATATTTATGAATATAAGTAAATCTGTATGCGTATAGATATATGTATGTATTTTATGTGAGGGTATGTATATATGTTGTATTGTGTGTAAATGTGTAATTATGTATATATCTGTAGTTATTTGTGTATATGTATTTAAAATGTCTGAGGATATATATACGTGTGTGTGTGTTTGGATATGTATTTGTATATGAATGTGTGTGTATGTACTTATATTTATATATATTCTTGCCCATTTCTCATTTGAAACCTATTATAATATCATCCCAATGTTATTTTTAGTTCATTCTATTAATACATTTTGAATCATGTACAATAGTCCAGCCATATTATTATTATTTTAAGTTTTTTTTTATTTTTACAGAACTAAATATATAATATATAATATAATGTCTCCTTTCTATCTTTTTCGTCTGTTTCCTTTTATTTATTTTATTTTATAACTTTCCCGTCCTTTCACCATCTAAAGCCGGTTATTCGTCACCTTGGCTACTAAAATATTTTAAGGTCTTTTTCTTCGTTAACTTCCACCTGTCTTCTCCATTTGTCCTTTCTTTTTCTCCTTCCCACTACCACTTCTATGCCTGTGGATAAATGTGCATGGTTAAATTTTGATATTTGACTATTTAATACAGACAATACTTGTTCTAATATCGAGTCATGAATCTCTGTCTGCCTCTCTGTTTTTTTATGTTTGGACAACAAATTTAAAAGTGTTTTTTTTCTTTCTTAATGTCCACCCTTTAAAACAAAAAAATTCCTGTACATAGATATGTTTTTGGGCTTCTTTTGGAGTGTGAATGTTTGTACCATATTTGAATAATTAAAATTTCTTTTTTGATCGTTGCTGAAAAAGCGGGAATTTTCTCGCTGAAATAGCTATTCAACGAATGTAGAATTCGGATTTATATATATATATATATATATATATATATATATATATATGCTCATGATTTCTATTAAAAATACCGATCAAAAAAGGTTAATGAAACTTCTTAACAGCTACAATCTGTTGATACAGGGTAGAATTACTTTGCTTGTGTTTATCATTAACTTATCGTTGTGTATACTTTGAGGAAGGTATGTAAATAGAACAAGTTATGCGGCGATAGATAGGTGGTTGCGTATGGAGACATAATGAATAGACTGAAGCAGAGTTTCTTCTTCTTCTTGTTTTTCTTTTTCTTTAACTTCATCTAGTGTTGTACACATAGCATTGCTTGCAGTGTTGTGGTTTCATGGTCGTTAAATATGCATAGATCTTCAAGACTTGGGAATACGACATGATGTTCTATGGTTTGCGATTGCCCACATTGGCATTTGGGATGAAATTTGGTGCTATATCCAAATTTCTAAAGATTGTCACGGCAGTTGATCGGGGGCGATATAGACAGGACCAGAAGTGCTGAATATCACTGAAGTCAGGGATGTACAGTGTGGTTGAGAGAAAGTCTGTGTCCGACTTTGTTAAGGTAGATGTACTACAGAGACAGAGGAGGAGCTACCGATAAAGTGAACCTATATGATTCTTCAACAGTTATCTTATATCGGTGCCATTTATCTTCCAGTGATTAATTAGATGTGTGTGTGTGTGTGTGTGTGTGTGTGTGTGTGTGTGTGTGTGTGTGTGTGTGTGTGTGTGTGTGTGTGTTTATAACAATAAGTATATAGTCGAAGGAAGTAAAAAGCATTTATGGTAAATGGCAGATATTATTTTTGAATATTGCTCTTTGCCAATACACTTATTTCACCTTGTGTACAGCAAACAAATATATTGAACATTATTCAGTGATGAAATTACTAATTTTTATTTATTTATCTATTTATTTATTTATTTTGCTACTAATAACAAACCCAGATAGATAGATAGATAGATAGATAGATAGATAGATAGATAGATAGATAGATAGATAGATAGATGTTTGGATTTAGACTGAATTTTTACACTCGGGTTAAGCGATCGCATATCAACTGTGTGCGCATCAACCAAATTATCTCCTCACTTTGAATTGTGAGTTTGACTTATGCCTACGAGGCCGATTTACAACGACATCAATCCTATCGCTTATATCAGTTAATACATAAATAAATACATAAATACATACATACATACATATATATATATATATATATATATATATATATATATATATATAGTGGTGAGACAACGATGAGATCGAAAATATTTAAGGCTGAAAAGAGGTTCAAAACAGACTATTAACCGAGAATGGAGAATAGATTATAGATAAAATGTGATCGATCAAACCCTTTGAAGAAAGTCGTTGGGGGGAGTACCCATTTATATAAATGACGTCGATGACTTTGTAGATTGAGGAGCGAATGCAATTCTCAAGCAACAAAAGAAACCTGCAAACGGGTAAGTGTTTATCCACTTAGATGTAGATCCAGCGTGGAGATGCCAAAGTTTTTGCTGGAAAAATAATTCTACTTGAGAAATAAAAAGTGATCTTAGGAAAACTATCTTCATGCTATCGATGCTTCCAAATGGCGAATCGATGAACATAACGATGTTATCGAACAGCCGAAAACGAAATCCGTCCACCAAAAAGAATATACTTGCCGCATTAGTGGCATAAGTATAACACTGGAGAACTACAGCGTCAGTTAAGAGCTTTAGGCTAAAGAAGGTCTTCATCAACTTGTCCATTCAAATATACACCTTAAAGCTATCAAGTATTATGGAAGTTAGATCAATTTCCGATCAAATGATAAAACTCATAAAAGAGCTCCTAACTGCATAAATTTTATAAAATGAATAATCAGGCAGTTAATAGCCCTATGACGATCATGTCTTTGTTGATTCATTTCCCGTAATAGGTTGCCATTTCTTTCTGCAGTAGGCTGGTTGCCAACCAAGTTTTAAAAACCCAATATCTCCTGCTATTTAACCCATAGCTGGAGGTAGAGATAGATTATAGCTTTCCCAAGGATATTTTTGCGTACGTGACTGAAACGAGTTCGACTAGAATTCAAACGCGGTTCTCAGATTTCTCATAATGAGCTGATGTCCATTGCAACAAAACTCACTTGTAAATCATAAACTGTTTGGAATGGGATCACTAAGTAGAGAGAGACAGCTCATCAGTACGGTTAGACAACCCACTGCTTTTTACCCAGTATTGAAACCCGACCGAATTGATGTCAGTCGACGATTCTCCCTCTGAGATATGGGCGCTCGGTAGAAGGAGGCATATATATATATATATATATATATATATATATATATATATATATATATTGTCATCCGCAGACAGATCTGTTTCGCTGTATCATAGCTCATCAGTACGATTAGACAGCCGATTGCTTTTTACCCAGGATTGAAACCCGACCGAATTGGTGTCAGTCGGCGATTCTACTTCTGAGCTACGGGCGCTCGGCAGAAGGAGGCAGGCTTTTTAGCGCATAGTTACATTAATTAATGAATATATATATGATGGTGCACACATGCATCGTCTTATTACTCAGGTGTTAAAAATCTGTGGTCAATGTTACATGGACAGAGCTATATTATTTATGTTAATAACTATATATATTGCCCTACGTCGGTGCCATCAACGTACGAAAGTTGTTATATATATATATATATATATATATATATATATATATATATATATATATATATAGTGGTCTTTATTATAATGCAGAGATATATGTTCTGAGCTGTTTCATAACTGCGATTTTCTTCTTATATATTAGTATGATAGAAAGATTTTTCATTTGTTATATTTTAAGCAAGTTCGAAAAACAATTTCTATCTTGTCATTTAACATCTGTCTTCATATTTTGCTGTCAGAATCGTTTTTACACTGATTAAGGCCAATGCAACATTGTTCATTGGTGCAAACATTACTTTAGATTTCCAGGTTTTTTTCAGTTTTTGAGAATTTGCCTTTCTATTTTCTTCAATCGACATATAATGTTGAATTTCTAATCGTAGTTCAGATGTTCTACATTGTCGAAAATATGAGGTACCTGATGATGATCGAACTTTCTTTTAAGTACCATGTTCCTTCTGAACGTAGGCCATCATGTCCCGGCATATCTTCTTCTCTTTTTAGCTCTTAATAAATTTTGTTTTAGTATTTGTGTATATTTCTGAGATTAAGTACTTTTTACAGCATTTACTTCATTCAGACTATTGCCCTCATCTTTGTTGCCATTTGTACGTCGTTTCGGCCGTTGTACATTCCGGCCTTCTTCAGATGCTAGGCATTTCGAAGCGAACCCTTTTATTACAATCACTGGGGTATATCATTCTGATTTCCTTGCATAGAGCCTCTTCTAGTAGTCATGAATTATCTCCCCGTAACCTTGTATGTTATTTGTTACCACTGCTGTAGCCTGGATATAGACGTTGGTTAGTTTCTGCGACTGGACCCTAAGAGTGGTGAGTTCAATACCAGGCTACAGCAGTGAGGACAAGTAACTTACAGGGTTAGAAGGGGATAACTAATGACTACTAGAAGAGGCTCTACGCAAAAAATGAAGATCATATACCCCAATGATTGTAATAAAGGGTTCGGTTCAAAATTCCTAGCACCTGAAGAAAGCCAGAGTGTACAATAACCGAAACGTCGTACAAATGGCAACAAAGATGAGGGCAATAGTCCGAATAATGTAAACACCGTTTTGTTATTTTCCCCAAACACTTTTCTGCCTTCCATTATACCTCTTTTTCGTCATCAGCCCTGTGAGTATAATATTTTCCAAGCTTTCCCTCATCGTTACGTGTCCCAGACATTTCAAATGCTTCCTTCAGATGTTAATTTTTGTTTATGATTCTATTCTCTCCCAAACCTCGTCTTTGCGCAGATGTTCGGTTCATGGTATCCTCAGCATTTCAGTCTTAATTAAACTAGTGAGACTAGCTTGTTAATCATCGCACCACGTTGAAGAGCCCAATTTGTGATTTACTAAGTATAGATTGTGATATAACGCTAACAGTATAGAGCACACAGTGCGGGTTTTTCACACCCCTCAGCCATAATTCATTTAGCGAAACACACTTACTATTCAATACACTAGGTCAGAATTATCATTAGGCGACAAGATATAGTTACCATCGTTAAAGATAAAATATCTCAGTTTCAAAGTTTTCTTTCTTTCTCTCTCTCTCTCTCTCTCTCTTTTTCTCTGTATCTCTTTATTATCTATATTTCTCTCTCTCTCTCTCTCTCTCTCTCTCTCTCTTTATATATGTATATATAAGCGGGTGTAAGCTTTACGTTTACAACCCCTTCACATAAAAGTATTTTTTTATTAAAAGTTTGTTTTTATCGAGTTCCAACCTTCCTTCTACAAATAATTTTTGTGTCCTGTTTATCATTAAAATTCTGCCAACGGCCACCTTTGATAATCTGTTGGTTGAAAGGGTCCTAAGGTCTTACATTATGACGTCAACTCTATTTAAATCCATTTGTTTTTTCTGCTGGTACAAAATCTTTTTATGATCCTATTTAAGTAGATATTTTGTTTATAATCAAACAGCATTATATATTTATTTTTACCGGCCTAATTATTTACGATAAGTTTTGTTACGACAATGTGTCACTCGGCAGGATTTGAACCTGCAATCCCTATCCACATAGGGGAAGCCCCTAATTGATCTGGCGCGTCTTAGACAACGTCTCGAACACGAATGAACAACAGTCTAAACAAGTCTAAACAAGTCAAAAGTCAAATCAAGCCTATATAACACAATTTTCAATGAATCTTAATAACCATATCTGCTCTTAAATGTATCTTAATGACAAAAAATGTAAACATGTCACCGAAATTAACGAAATGGTATTTAAACAACCGACAATTTGAAATGATTTGTTTGAACATTATTTTGGATCGATACTTATTTAAGTAGAGAATATCTACTTAAATACGAGTATCGATCCAAAATAATGTTCAAACAAATCATTTCAAATTGTCGGTTGTTTAAATACCATTTCGTTAATTTTCGTTTATTTCCGTAATATATATATATATATGTGTGTGTGTGTGTGTGTGTGTGTGTGTGTGTGTGTGTGTGTGTGTGTGTGTCACTTGGTGTTAATGTCAATTTTAGAACTAAAATAACTGTTTTTTTGCATATTTAAGTTCTTTAATTTCCTTACAAATACGCCTTTCCTATGACTACCAACATTTATTCTGATCTAGAATGAAGCTTTGATATTTATTCAATAATTTATGATTCCTTTGTGCACTTTGACATCAGACAGAACATTCATATCTACTCTCCAAACCTGGTCTCCTGTGTTCGATTGGTTGATCCTTTTGAATCACAGATACAAGATACTGGCTTTCATCTGAACTGAACTCTTAAAATTTGCTTTTATGATTGAAATAAATAAGACTATATAATGAACAACAAATAAATATCCTCATTCACTGTGTCCCTTTTTTATTCCTCCAATAATTATATTATATATTCACATTTTCACGCATGTAGTAACTGTCAGGAAAACTATTTATAACAAGTCACCCAATACGACAAGCACATTCTATTCCGTTCTAAGATATATTAATGCATTATTATCATTAAACGTGTAAACTCAAATATCAGTCATTTACGTGCTATACGCTAGGGTCAAGATCTTTGCATTTGCCATTTTTTCAGCGGTAGACTTGTTGCGAACTAAGGCTATAGAACCCCATTCGTCCTGTTATACAACCCATATCCAGATTGGAAAGCGATTGATTAATACGTCTCTTAGTTCCTGAGACACGCAGTGAGGAAGGAAAGCCTGGAGAACCTGATACTGACTGGCCAGATAGAAGGCAAGAGAGACAGAGGAAGGCAGCGGATAACATATTTGCAGGACCTGATCAGGTGGATGACGGAACGGGGGTTGCCATGAGTAACAGGAGTAAGCATACCGGGAGCCACAAGGGATAGGGAGACATGGAGAACCATGATCGCCTACGTCCTGAAAGGACAGGGCACATAGAAGAAGAAGGAGATTGTGAACAAATTAAATAAATTTGTAATTTTATGGTAGTAAGAGGAGCCCGAATAAAAAGTGAAATCTAAATGCAACTATACTGTAGTTACTGAAACTTTATCTTTCTCTCGTTTTAATGACATTTTTATTTTATTTTCAGTAAATGCAGGGTTGCCCAATAAATGCTGCCTGTAGCGTGCCCTACAGCACAAGGCTAGCAATACGATTGAATATTTTGATAAAAACCAATGCAAAAATATTCACTTCTTTCCCAATTAGAAATAGCTCTATGTCAGATTATCTAGTTCGTTCAAACGGTCTTTCCTGAAGGCGTTCCTAAATGTTTAGTTGTGATACCTAATTTGCATTGGCTGCTTCGTTTTTCAAAATTAAAAATGAATGAGCCGTGATGCTCCCCTCGAAATTCCGTTCATGAAGTGACGCACCTTACGTTAGCAGCTTGCAAACAGGTCGACATAGTTGCGGTCAGGCAACTGACAAGTAATTATTTGAGAATATTTTTTTTTACTGTGTTTCATTTTAATTCGCCAAAATAAAACACGTACATAATAATACCTGCATTCAATTAAGATCAGAAACTGGTCATATTATTACTATTTATATTTTTATACGCTGGTGCCTATCTATATGTGTTGAATGACACGCTAATTCGATTAAACCTGGGCTGTGCTGAGTTACGGAGAGGGAAAAAGAAAGAGAGAGAGGGACTTGGAGAGTAAATCAGAAAGAGAAAGATTGACGGAAGGATACAAAAGAGTGTGAGACACAGACGAATGGGAGATGCTTGTTTTAGATAAAGGCAATTGTTTGTAATGAAGGGACATAACCATCTGTTGAGGACAAATTTGACACTGAACTGCAATTTAGTTATTTTTTTTAATCTTATCTCTAATCGTCATCTTATTCTTCACTGTGATGCACGTGTAAAATGAAAAAAAAAACGGAAATATTTAAGTACATGCAAAAACAAAAAAGAAAGAGCAACACAGAGATGAATTGGAAGAGGGTTTTTTTTATAAAGGCAGTTCTTTGTAGTGAGAGGTTGAAACACGTTTACTTACGTAACGATCTGTTTAGGACTATGCTTTTAGATGGAATGTGCGTTGTGGTGCAGTGAATATCAGCTCGCAACGAGAAATCAGTAAGCCAAGTTCGAATACCAGTTGAATCCCTTGCATTCACTTACGCACAAATAGCCTTGGGAAATGTATTAATCCGTCTCTTCCCTCCAGTTATGGGTTAAATATTAAGACAGACTGGGTTCT
This sequence comes from Ascarosepion bandense, assembly GCA_037127315.1. Taxonomy (NCBI): domain Eukaryota; kingdom Metazoa; phylum Mollusca; class Cephalopoda; order Sepiida; family Sepiidae; genus Ascarosepion; species Ascarosepion bandense. The sequence continues at coordinate 102,369 of JBBBDQ010000466.1, forward strand.
TTAGGTTTGGGTGGCAATCAGTCTGCCTCAGAAAGCTATGGCAACCTACTGCAAGGTAATCTTCTTCTCAGTCAGTCATGTCTCTTTCGAGGCATGATTGCCCAAAGCGTGTATCACGTATGGCACTTAACTGACTGATTTTCGTGATTGAATGATTTTTTCTTTTATGAGCGTGTCCCTTCCAGACGTAAGCGATCACGGCCTTCCACATGTTCCTTTCTCTTGTAGCTCTTAATACGTTTTGTCATTGTATCTCGAACAAACCCTGCGCTGCCATCCATTTGCTTAAGACCATCAAGTGCGTCAAACGCTGTTTTCTCTGTTCTCTCTTTCCTTTTATCCACATGTGAGTATCAAATACTTTAACCCATATTGTGTATTTTGAGAAATTTTGTTTGGAACTTTCTCTTTGGGATAGCAGTTTTAGTGATACAAGGCTTACTAATTTACCCATATATAGGGGAAGATATTGATGCATAACTTTTTCAAGAGTATTTGCGCGTAAGTCAATGTAACGAACTCGACTGGAATTGGAACTACATTCTCAAATTATCCATTAAACTTCTGTTGTGGATCTTCGTCGCCAGTTTGTTATGGCAAATCTTAACGCAAATCTTCGTCGCCAGTTTGTTGTTGAGTTCTTGTGGTGTTGTTTTGGCGAAACTTCGCCGCAAAATTCTAGTGACCAGTTTGACCGGAAATAAAACATGGAACACAAGAGGTAGGTTCAAAACAGTTTCTAGTATAACAAGAACATATGTACCAGATAAGTGTTAGTAATAAATAGAAATATGTCCGAACGGTACAATTACGCTGCTTATTGCCTTTATTGTTTTAACTGCACACTAGCTGTCGTCAAATGTCGTCTTTAACAGTATTTAGTTGACTTCCCACTTAAGACAAAATGTGAAACAAGGCTTTTTTAATATGGGTAATCCGGGCGAATATAGCCCGGGCGAAAATGTATGATTTATTCCAGACGAGACTTTAACATTCGGCGGAGCCTCGACTTGGTTATTACTCTCCACCCGAAGACATAGAGTTTGTCAATGCGCATGGCACAACAGAAACTCTCGTCCTTAACTGCTGTCAACTGCCTCCTGCAGGTAATATAATAAAAGGAAGGGTCTATTGCTCGTAGAAGGGCACCATGACAACTACCCGCACATCCAATCTTAGAGCACCTGGTATTCTCGAGCAGTCACCCATTTAAGTACTGAGCAGGTCTGATGTTAGTTAACTTCGATGATCGGACAGAAATCGATTGTTATTATATTTCATGTCTGGTTAGGTCTTGAAGGCTGTCACAATGCGTTTAGTAAAATAAAGGAAGGTAAATAAGTTTTGGGGTATCACCTATTTGTTATATATTAATATTTCGAGATCAAAATTTCATCCTTCAGAATGACAGAGGAGCGTGTTTCTGTCCGAGTGAGTCCGTGCCTTTCAAGGAATGACCATTACTGGCTGCTGCTGCTGCTGTCATTAATTGTAGCGAGTGCTTGTGTGTGTGTGTGTGTGTGTGTGTGTGTGTGTGTGTGTGTGTGTGTTAGAGCATGTATGTGTCGTGTGTTCATGGTATATATATATATATATGTGTGTGTGTGTGTGTGTGTGTGTGTGTGTGTGTGTGTGTGTGTGTGTGTGATTAACAATTGGGACCTTTTTTCTGGTTTGATGATATCAGTCTGCTATTATATGTGGTTTATCTAAGTTTGTGTGACCTGGCCGTTAGTTTGACTTTTGCCAAAGTGGATTTGTTTTATTATTGTTGTTTTATCTATTTTTTTTTTCATTCGAGCAAGTTATTTCATTGCCACTATTGCGCAGGGGATTACATAGAGGGGAAAGTGGTGAGAAAGTATGGTTAGATATAGGAAATGTCAGAAGGAGGGTGATAGACGGGTAAGGATACAGAGAATGAGGATTGGGTAGATGGTGAGAGTGTTGGGAGAATAGATGCAAGTTAGTGTGATAGGAGGTGTCTATTGACCTTACATTTAAACTCCTGGAGATTGTAGCTGTCGGGAAAGCAGAAATGTGGAAGGGAATTCCACAGGCGGGAAGCGTGAGAAAAGAAGCTGTTGGAGTAGAAATTACTGTTACATCTTATCTGTTTCACTGCAAAAGGGTGGAACCTAGTTACTAATCTAGTATCTCGTGAAATTAGTACCTAGGCGGCACCAATGATCTAAGTTCATCGGAGCAGAAGCCGTGAAAGTGTTTATAGTAGAGGCACAGGGAAGCCACGTCACACCTGTGAGAGTGGTTGCAGCCGGTCTGCCAAGTCAGTATCGATCACGTTACAGATTCTCCGTTGTATTTTGTCAAGAAGCCCGAGAAGAGTAGCAAGGGCACCCGACCAGATGTGGTAGCAGTATTCAATACACGAGCGGATGGTAGATTTATATATGTATAGAATAGATTCAGACGGGGAAAACCTCCGGGCCCTGCACAGAGAACCGACTTTCCTAGCGGCGGATTTGGCAATGGATTCGATATAGTGATTGCATTTGAGGTCCGCCGAAAGTGTAAGGCCAAGAAGGCGTAGTGTTTTTCTCTCTGGGAGGCAAGCCTGTTCCATGCTAATGGAAGGTAGATGCGATTGTCTATGGTGGTTAATTGATAGCAGCTTCGTTTTAGAAGCATTGAAATTTACGAGCCATTGCCTACCCCAGTCCACTACAGATTGGAGGTACTTTTCAAGCTCGGCAGCGAGTTTCGCTTTGTCGCCCACACCGGGTTTATGATTGAGGCGAGAGTAAATTGTGGTGTCGTCGGCGTACATGCCTACTTGGGATCTAATTTTCATCGGGGAGATCATTAATGTAAATCAGAAAGAGCGTGGGACCTAGGATAGAGCCTTGAGGGACGCCCACGTTTGTATGGAAGTTTTGGGAGGCATGCCCATTTAATACTACCTTCAATGTTCGGTTATAGAGGAATGACTGGATTAGGTCAAACAAATGTCCAGTTATACCGTAGCTATACAGGTTGTATAAAAGGTCAGCATGCCAGACTCTGTCGAACGCTTCGCCATTCTTGTCAAGAGCCTGGTATATGTACTCAGTAATGGTCGTTAGCATATCAACAGTAGACCTGGTGAAGTGAAAACCGTACTGTTCGTCCGAGATAAGCCTGTGGGCCGTGAGATGCTGAATCACCTTGGCGTTGATAATGGCTTCGAAAACTTTGCCGAAGATTGGAAGGAGACTGATAGGGCGGTAATTAGCGGGGTCTGAGGGTTCGCCAGTATTCTTAAATATAGGAACTACAGAGGAGGACTTCCAACAGGTAGGAAAGCAGGAAGCAAATAGGCAGAAATTATAGAGTTTAGAGAAGACAGAGGAGAGTTCTGGGGCACATTTCTTCAGGACTATGATTGGAATTTCGTCTCCACCGCTCGCTTTGTGAGGGTCAATTTTGAGATTATCTTAGAGACCAGCGAGTGTGTAATGTGGACGTTTTTCAGTTGAGCCTTAGTTCTAGGTGGAAAGTCGGGTGTAGATACCCCTGACGAGTCCAATGTCGAATTGGTGGAGAATCTACGAGCAAAGCATGCAGCCTTGTCAGCTGGGGAGGTGAGAACCTCAAATTCATTGATTAATGGGGGTATTGAAGTCTTACTCTTGTTGGGCACGCTTTTGCAGAGTCGCCAGTAATCTTTGGCGCTGAACTTACAGGATGCTATGCGTTGCTTCATTCTGGCATCAAGCACCATCTTAGCTTCGTTCAGTACTTTTTTACACTTATTACGAGCTGCGGCGAAAAGGCGCCTGTTTTGGTTCGACGAGTAGCTGCGATAGAGCCGGAAGAAATGGTTCCGGTGGGCAATGGCGGCCGAGAAAGCGGGCGAGAACCAGGGAGACGAATGTGATTTAAGCTGGAATTTCCTTGCCGGGAAGAAAGCATCGATGCCAGCCTTAACCCAAGAGGAGAGCTCGGACGCACAGTCTTCGACAGGAAGAACGAAGACGTTGTTCCAGAGGGCGTCACAGAGGAAGTCTCGAAACGAATCCCAGTCTTCTCTCTGGTAGCAGTAGGATATTCTGCTGGTCTGGGTTTCTTGGGTAGAGTAAGAGTGGATTGAGATGTTGACGGAAACTACGGCGTGGTCAGAGTTTCCGAGAGGGCAGAGCTACCTGGTAGTGCAAGAGTCTGGAATGGAAGTGAAGCAGAGGTCTAGTAAAGAAACCCTTCCGTTAGGGTTATTAGGGAAACGCGTGGGGAAGTCCACCACTTGCGTAAGAGCTTGGATTATTGAAAGATTCATGGTGCGGACCCCAGCAAGGTCGGTGATAGAGTTTTCAAGCCAGTTGGTGTGGTGGGAGTTAAAATCACCAAACACAAATATATTGGCAGATGGATGAGAAGAAATGTCCTTGTCGATATTAATAGAGATGCTATCAAGTACCGAACAGTCAGAGGCGGAGGGGAAGCGGTAGAGAAAGAAGAGATAGCTAACCGAGCTTAGAAGTAAGAGACAGAAGCACATGAAAGAATGATCCAGGGATTCAAGAGATGTAACCCTGGCTAGAGGGAAGTGTTGGCTGACAAAGCCCATGCATATGGACATTGGAATTTTCTAGAAGAGGGGAAGGTAACCAGGAACGAAAACCTCAGAGGAAGAGATAGAAGGGTCAAGGTTAGTCTCACATATAGCTAAGATATCGGGTGAGTTATTTTGGAGGAATGATTCTACGCTGTTAAAGTTACTGCGGATACCTCGTATGTTTGTGAAGAAAACGCAGATAGGTTTGGGCGTTTTATGACTAGCTGGTTTAGTCTTGCTGTTTCGTTTGTTTGATTTCATAGTGGTTTAGTTGGGGGGGGAGAGAGAGGTTTAGAGTAGGGTCAGATGGTCACTAATTTCAGCAGGTGAAGGATAGAAACTGGCGCTGCCTGCAGCATAATGTGGCCTCGGGGTTTCCCATCGGAGATTCATGCAGTGACGCTCGTCCATGCTAGAAATGGCACAACAGGAACCCCGATATTATTCAACTGTTGATCAGAGTAGCCTCTCAAGACGCTAAGCAAGAGTTCGGGCTCCAAACTACCAGTCGGAAGCAGCAACCAGGAAACTGCCATCCCGGTACCCTCAGAATGAAGTGACGTTGCCACCATACTCACCAACTGCAAAGAGCTTCCAGCTGAACTTACACTAAGACCGAAAAAGAGAGATGAACCGGAACCCCTTCCTAAACAAGAAACAAGGCGATACCCTCTACTCCTGTTCAGAAGATGGGGGTGGAGTGTGAGACCGGGCGATAGTACTATCTACTCCAATTAAAAAAAAACAAAAGAAAAAAACAAAGAAAAGGACAGCTAAAACAACATTAAAATTTTTCTAAGTTTTAACTTAGTATAAGTCAAAACGAACCTTGAAAACCAAAACAATTTACACAACCTAGTCCAAGTGCACCACAAGAGAGACTAGCAAAGTATTTAAGTTAGTAACGGAAATAATAAGTAAATCAAAATTAAAGGACCAAAAAATAAAGTAAAATAAAATAAAAAGTTAGCAGAGAAAGAGACAGAATTCAAGCGAACTTACCATGTGCAGAGAACAACTGAAAAAAAATGAGAAAAAGACATGCTACAAAAATGCAATTTAAACTCTTTTTTCCTTTTTTTCAGACATTTTACGCAAGTTACTGCCCGCTAAGTAAGCTAGAACGGGGTGAGAGTGAGAGAAAGACAGAGGGGGAAGAGAGATCACGAAGCGAGTGTCCAGTTCAAGAAGAAGAGGAGGGGAGGAATGGCCGATATTCAAAGAGTAACGGCCCGTAAAAAAAATTCTTTCTTAGGAAGCTATCGCTAACAAAAATAACAAATACAACCTCAAACCTTATATATCAAAATGAACCTTGAAAACCAAAACAATTTACACAATCTAGTCCAAGTGCACTACAAGAGAGACTAGCAAAGTATTTGCTTTATCTCGTGGTATGTGCGGGTCCGTGACTGTGTCATATGTGCGTGTTTATGTGAGTATACTTTATGGAATTTATTTTACTTTTATTTTGTTTGTGTGTGTGTGTGTGTGTGTGTGTGTGTGTGTGTGTGTGTGTGTGTGTGTGTTCCGGTATATAGCGTGTTATAGATACCTCCACTACTTTGCGGGGAAGACAGCATAGTGTAAAGAAAAAGGCCACAAACTTAATGAAAACTAAATTCTCTCGTTTATGTTATTATTAAGATGAAAGATCAATCTCTTTTTTATCTTATTAAATTGTCATTATTATTATTTTTTAATAATTTTTTAATCCTTTCTAAGAGACAGAATAGCGTAATTAAAATTATTATATTTTCTTTTTTCTTATCACATGGTTTTATGTTATGAATTAAAATCCCTATTTAAAAGACGTGATGGCAATCTTAAATCAAAAAATAATCGTGTGTGCGTTGTTGTGCAATAGATATCAGCTCGGAATAAAATGTGACACTATCTCCCATGGTGATACTTTCCCTTCTCCCGCGGGAATACTTTCCTTTGGTTGGTTTAAAACAACGGAGAGAGAAATTGATATTGGTGATATTATTAATGTTTTATCTCGTCACGCGATGTGAGCTTAGGAAAATAATAATTTTAGTACCATCAAGTGCTTCTAAAAACACGGGAGCATAAAATTTGATTATTTTGGGAAAATAATCATTACTCGTCTTTCATGATTGTATAAATTTCGAATTGTTTCTTTTCATGTTCAATGTAAATTTCTCTTCTGTTGGTGTTAAATTGTTGATTCCGCTAATCTGAAAACGCGTAGACAAAACAAGTGTCAAAGTGATTTGATAAGGTCACCCAGAGTTCAAGGCCATTGTTGAATACAGCAGTCCGAAATAACTCGACCTGGATTCAGTTCGATTTGAGTTGGCATAATCTCATTGGTCGAGCTAAGACATCTGCAATCAAGTGGGCGGAGAACGATTTTCATTGGCCGAAGACTGTGAGCCGGCCGGATCCCCAGTGAGGATCGAAATTGGTTATAAAAATAGTTGTTCGACACGAAAAAGTCAGTTGGAGAGTTTTTTTTTTTTGTCAGTTGGGTGACAGTTTTTAAGTTAGAACTGCTATCAGTCGAAATGTAGCGACTGGGGGGGGGGGGGGGAAATGGCCCCAGCCGGGGAGCCATGACCCACGGCTGGTCGCCCACCATAGAACTTATGGCTACAGACTTAATTTCAAATGAAGCCTGCCACAAATTAACTCAAAGATGTTAATTTGGAATAATGCGCCATCGACATAAAACTCGAAAGAACGTTATTGTTATTTTTTTTATCACGGGAAAATCGAAAATTCTGAATGTTCGTTCGTTCAACCTCGGCAAACTCCGTTAAACTCCGATAAGGACCCGAAAGAACTTTGCTGTTTTAGAAGTTACATAGGAAAATTGACAATCCTGATTATAGAGAATTAATGAAAAGACTTTTAATGAAATACAAGAGACTTTGGCGAATATTTGAAGAGATCTGTTTATTTCAACGCCTACGAAACTTAGACATTTTACTTGAAGATTAGATGCTTTGATGCTTTTGGCGAACTTTCTCTCTCCGTTGTAAAAATCATTTTCGACGATTGTATATCATTTTCGACAACTGCATTCTTGGGAAAAAAACAGACATTGTTTTTTCTTTATATAAAGACATTCTACGTAGCTCTCCAGACGTGTTCGACTTCGTTCATTTATTTTATTAATTTTTTTTTTTTTTTTTTTTTTTTTGGTACCGTGTTTATTTTTTTCAACCCACAAGTGTACACCAGTGTCCGGACTGGCGAAAAGGGACGACTATTAAGATTGCATGACGAGACTTCTGAGATCTAATCACAACATGGGACAGTGGTCCGTTGTTGCAAAAGACGCCCTGTAACCCAGCTTTTGTGGCGACGTCATCGGATGGGATCGTCCCGACCAGCGACTGCGAGCAAACCAACCGTACGACCGGGTGGCAGTGTCACAACTGGGATCCTCACGACCATCACCGAGGACGAGCGTCACATGGGAGTGCCAGCCGGTGCAGAGTGTTACAAAAAAATTGGATAGCCGAGTTCGAATTCCAGCTGAATTCCTTTCATTCTCTTACGCGCAAATAATTATTAAAATTATCAAGAGACTTTGAGAAAAAATTATAAATGAGAGGTGTTAGACTTAAAATAATGAAATGAATTTAAGAACGGTTCTAAGGAGAATAGAACCCGGAATTAACTAGACAAGATTCAGTAAAATTAAGCAAAACCAAGATCCCCGACTCTATCAACTTCCGCCGATGAGAAGATAACATGATTAATATGTTGTCCGAATTTCTTAGATTCTGAAAAATTAAAATCCGAAAGTCTGTTTACATTAGGCTATCTGTTCAGAATGTGTGTGCTCTTACGAATTATTCTGGACAAAGTACAAAATATCTGATTTGTGTTAGGATTTGTTTATGTTGATCGCCAAAAACACAATTATCTTTACAGAAATATATATAGAAAGATTCTACACTAACGAAGAAGTAACATTTGTTGTTTTTTCTTTAATAATGTCTCATAAGATTAAAACTGTCGGCTGGAAAATTTAGATAGATCAATGTCAAATTTTAGATGGGGAGTCATCGATATACATGACACCTTCCAGGCAGACAAACGAACGGTACATCGACCCAACATGGAAGATCGCCAGAAATTTGCTCGACTTGAATTTCCTGTGGCTGGAACAAAAATGAAAACAGTTAGACTTCCGGAAAACGAGCCCAAATGATTAATATATTATATTATTATAGATTATTATTATTATTTATATATTATTATTTATATATTACATATTTTTTTCTGTAATCAAATATAATATATGACTGCGCCAAAATTGCGATCACCAGATTATGTTGAAGTTTAACTTACATAACGGTAGGCTAAACTCAGAACCTGAAGCTTGCATTGTGCATGAAACTCCGAGTCGTGCTATCAGTCAGGGATGATACGAAATTTTTTTATTGCTATAGTATGTGACCTACCTTAAAAAGCGTATTATGAAGAAGTATTATAACTGTCTGGTAAGAGTTAGGCTTAGAATTCGGGTAAGGGAAAATAATTACTTACAATAAATTGCCAAATAGTTATATCTAAAAATATAATCTTACTGGGGTAGAACATATATAATTCGGGTAGACCATATCAGTCAGTTAAGGCCATACGTGATACACGCTTGGGCGATCATGTCTCGAAAGAGATATGACTGACTATACCGTAGTAGGTTGCCATTGCTTCCTGCGGTAGACTGGTTGCCGACCAAGGCTATAGAACCCAATCTGTCCTGCTATTAAACCCATAACTGGAAGGAAGAGACCTTTCCCAAGGGTATTTGCGCGTAAGTGAATACAATGGATTCAGCTGGAATTCGAACTCGGCTCCCCGGTACTAGACTAAGATTAAAGAGTTAGGCCACGTACGATATCGCCACTTTATCTTTCTATGGTCTGGTGACACAAAAACGAGATTCCTAGTTAAATTGGCCAGACTGCCTCACAGTCCCGGCCTCAAAATTCCAGTAGGTTATCATTTGATTTAATTTCTCAAAGAGATTCAGGTTTGTGCTTGTCTGCATAGTTCCTAGTGTATGACTGTTTCGACCCTGTTCTGTTTGTTTTTATACTGAATCATCTTGCTACAATCATTTACAGTGTGAACTAACATCTCATCTATTTGTTCACAAATTATTCGTTTATTTTTTAGTTTTGCTTTTCTTCGTCATAGGTGGTTATGATGCATTTACAGTTTTCATATTATCAGTTTCTCTATTTAGATACCCTTTGTTCGACCATAGTTTCTCCATTACTAATTTTGATTTTTCCTTTTGTAATTCTTTCATTATTATAATTATTAACAATAGCCACAGTTGTCGGATTGGTACTCATCGTAAATTACTATCTGCTTTGTTATATATTTGTTATTTGTTCAATCATATTTTTTAAATTCTAATTTGATTAATGATTTTTTTTTTAATTGATAACAGGATATTTTATTGTATTTATTTTGCAAGTGTCAAGCAGGTATTTGTTTTGGATTGTAAAGAGATCATTTGTAGATGATTTCGCTTTATTAGTAATATTCCATAACGAATGCACCGAGTTAATTGCATTCAAATGCGCCGTCGTAGAAACATCGAAACTAATCAATTAATTGTATGGCTTTGAGCCGTGAAAAGAGGCAAAAACCGAATATTATTGATTATCAGTCAACGAAAACGATGCGTAATCCCGAGGAGAAGAAAAAGGATTAAAAAATGAAAGAATCTAAAACGCAAACGAATTACGTAAGATTAAAAGTTTATTTCGGTTGAAAAATGCCCCGAGTTATGTTTTGCTATTAATAACGCCAATCTTTGTCAAAATGCAATCTATTATGAAAATCGGAAATATTCATATATTCTCACTTACACACTCATCAAATAAACACGGCCGTATAAATGTTTAAACAGTCTTGTATGGATGTGCGTTGTGACGCAGTGGATATCGACGCGGAACGAGAAATCGGAGAGCCGAGTTCAAATTCCAGTTGAATCCATTGTATTCACTTACGCGCAAATACCATTGGGAAAGGTATTAATCCGTCTATTCCTTCCAGTTATGGGTTAAATAGCAGGACAGATTGGGTTCTATAGCCTTGGTTGGCAACCTGTCTACCGCAGAAAGCAATGGCAACCTACTGCGGGATAATCTTCTGCCCAGTCAGTCATGTCTCTTTCGGGACATGATCGCCCAAGCGTGTATCACGTATGGCACTTAACTGACTGACGGTCACTGAAGTTAATCAACGATGGGCGAATTAATGGGAATATCATGTGCTGTAAGCATGGATAAAACTGGAAAAAGGAGAGACGATTTCGAATTTCTGTGGGGTCCGTTACATTTACATATATTCAAATAACCTTGGAAAATGTATGAAACAATCTCTTCTACCCATAGTTATGACTTGTAGCAGTAAGTCGTTAATCATTTCAGTGATACACGCTTGGGAGATCATGTCTCCAAAGAGTCATGATTGACTGGGCAGAAGTTTAGGTTGCCACTACTTTCTGCGGTAGACTGGTTGCTAGCCAAGGCTATAACAACACAATCTGTGTTGTTATTTAACCCGTAACTAGATGGAAGAGAAGGATTAATACCTTTCCCAAGGGCATTTGCGCGTAAGTAAATGCAAGGAATTCAACTGGAATTCGAACTCGACATCCCGATATCTAGGTTCCGAGTTGATATCTACTCCACCACAACGCACATTCCTTTTCAAATTATTATTATCGAATAAATTTAAATAACATGCAAAAGTTTGATAAACCATCAAAAACATATAAATTAAAAAATATTTGTGTTTGTATGTAGAGGTTTTGCCAAGGGATTTTAAATTGTTTAATTTCAATATTTTTAGTTATTATTAAAAAATAATTTTATTATGGATGAAAATTAAAACACTAAAGATATATTCCTATTTAATTATGAAAATTATATTACGTAACATTTTCTTACGTTGCCACCTGAGAAACTCTGTTCCGATTTTTTGCTTCCCTGTCGCAAACAATATTAAAAATTTAAATGTAGTGTAAATCTCTATCTGAAACCTGTTCCTTTATTGTCCTTTCGTCCGTTCTCCTCGCTAAGGCCTTCCCATTCGCTTTCACTCCCTAAAACCCCGAGCAATGTCCTCACGAAGTTAGTTAACTGCCATACGTGATACACGCTTGAGTGATCATGTCTCGAAAGAGACATGACTGACTGGGCAGAAGATTATCCCGCAGTAGGTTGCCATTGCTTTCTGCGATAGATTAGTTGCCGACCAAGGCTATAGAATTCCATCTGTCCTGCTATTTAACCCATAACTGGAAGGAATAGTTGGATTAACACCTTTCCCAAGGGTATTTGCGCGTAAGTGAATGCAAGGAATTCAACTGGAATTCGAACTCGACTCTCCGATTTCTCGTTCCGAGTCGATATCCACTGCGCCACAACGCACATCCTTACGAAGACACAATCTTTTAACAGCATTCTTCATAACAGAGATTAATATGTGGCAGCACAAATGCTATCCGGCGGTTTATTTATGTATAGAGAATTCTTAAGTTCTACACTGGAGAAATAATAGAAAGATGTTAGATCAGTAAACATTGTAGCAATAAAGTTTCGCCCGGTTATCCGGTAACCTGAAGTATGGTTAAATCCAAAATAAAATTTAAAGATCCTTATTCTTTTTTCATGTAGGAATTTTTTCCGTGAGTAATTTTCTTAAGTTAATCTAAGTTCTTTTTCTAAACCATTTCACCTCAGTCAAGGCAATAAAGCTACTAAGACACAAGTGAGTTACGGAATATGAAACAAAAAAAAAAAGAAAGGAATTATTAACGAGCGAGAACAATAAAAGAAGAGGAAACATCAAAACCGTAGATAACGATTAACATTGCATTTTAATTATCAAAGATCGAAATTAACTGGAGTCGGAAGAGAGTTCCACAGGCGTGAAATGCGATAGACAAAAATGTTAACATAGAACTACTGGCAACTTTTAGTCAGTTCAACAGTTAATTGAAGAGACTAATTGTCAATCTAGAACTGCTCCTACATTCATAAAACTTTCGTACTATAACGGAAATTTGATCAGAACAATTACCCTGAAAGTAGTTATAGAAATATCATAGCAAAGTTCGGAGATGGAAAAGTTCTTTAAGCAGAAATGCTATGTCAGGGCTTATAACATCGCGGATTTTTCTTTGGATCTTATCGAAATTCTAAAAATAAATAGCAGGAATACTGACCATATGAGGCAGCATTATTCAAAGTATGACCAAATGGTACATATGTAAGATAGATTCTGGAGATAAAAAATTGTCCAGGTATACCAAACCTCTAGCAAACCTAGCAATTGATTCAATATAATATTTCTACTTCAGGTCTACGAATACTTTCACGGCTTCTGCTCGGATGAACTTTGCTCACTTGTGCCCCCTGTATATGAATTTACTCGAGAGACAAGCTTAGCAACCACGTCCCAACCTTTGACTGTGAAACAAATAAAATATAAACACAAATTCTACTCCATCATCTTCTTTTCTCGCACTTCCCGCCTATGGAATTCCCTTCCATTTACTTGTTTCCCCAACAGCTACAATCTCCAAGAATTTAAATGTAAAGTCAATAGTCATCACCTATCTGACTAACCTGCATCCTCTCTCTCTCTCTCATGCTCCTTTCTCTGTCCACTCCACTCTCATCGGTATTCTCCTGACACCCCCTGTAACCTGTCACTCGTTCTCATAACTTTCCTTCTATGTATACCCCTGAAAAACAGTGGTCGTAAAATACCTTGCTTGGGGCGATATGATTATAAAAAAAAGGTTAGTCGCGAATGTTACTCAAGAAGGTGCAACGAGTTACTCTCCTGATTCTGTTACTATTATCAAGTTCGGCTTTCTAGAGAACTTCAAGAAAATGTACCCTTTTCCCAGGTTCAAACCTCTGTCCGTTTCCTATCAACTTCCGAACATGCGTTTTGTTGAAGATAATAGACATGTTTGTTTGTTTTTATATCATCGGTTAAAGTCGCATTTTTTCCTAATTGACAGGTATATTTCATAATATTTGAATTGAAAATGCGAAGAAGTCGTTTAGAGGTTATATGTTTATGTTTGAAACTTTCAATAAAATTGAAGAACCATATTCTTTGTTTGTTTGTTTGTTTGTTTCTTTCTTTCTTTCTTTGTTAACAAAATCGGACTGCCACTAGTGGCAGGGGTTTACAGTGAGAGAAAAAAACAGGGTACAAAGAATGCCAAAGACAGAATTAAAGATGGGAGAGACAGGCGTTAGTTATTGATGTATCATATTAGAGCTGTTGGAGTTATCAGGGAAGCGAATATACGAAAGGGAGTTCCACAGGCGGAAATTGCTAAAAAAGAAACTATTAGAGTAGAAGTTGCGGTTACATTTAACTATTTCAACGGTAAAAGGGTGAATAATATGATGTCAATCCAGTAGCACGCGTAAATTAATATGGTCAGGGAATGAGGGGGGGAATCTCGTCAGAGCAGTTGCCACAAAAACATTTTTTAGAAAAGATCGATTATATTGCAGATCCTTGTTTAGATTTCGTAGAGAATTTTGTGGTAAATAGCAAGAGCACCTACTAGATATGGGAACAATATTCAATGCTCAAACAAATAGTAGATTTATAAATGTGCATGATTGACTATGACAAGAAAAAACATTATGGCCCGACACAGTGAGCCAAACTTCCTAGCAGTAGATGCAACAATAGATTCGATGTGATCGGTTTTCATTCAGAATAAAGAACAGTAGACAAAAAATAATTCCAAGTAAAATTTTGGACCCATTATTTAGACATACCTATTTGAACAAATATTTTATAATATTACACTAGGCTTCCTAACAATCATGATTTATTGTTTACAGTTAATTAAATATGTCATCTCAAACAAGACGTTAGTAAATTGTAGCATTAGAAATAGCTGATATGGAGTATTCTAAGATGATAAAACTGTTCTTAATATGTAAGAAAAATTTCATGAAGATGAATGTCACCAAATTCAATTCCAAGAGGAGCCATTCAGTTTGAAACAGGAGAGTCATTGACACCATCAAGAAATGGAAGAAAAGATATCTGTGAAGAAGCATAAGGAAGATTGCAAACTAGCTGAATATTAGGAATTGAAACCTATAGGGGATTATGAAAGAGAATTTAGGATCCTTTCAGGATTGAACGTCAACAACCTTTCGCAAATGCATCCAATAAAGTATGACTTCCCAGAGTGTGGATTTTAGGGTAGATGCAGCTTGACACAAATCAAATCTTTGTTTTTTATCGGACGAAAAGTTGTTCTTTGGGGAGGCTGTGGCCTATTACCGAAACGAAAGTTTTGACGTTAAAACTTCAGTAAACATAGGTATTAGAACGCCTTCTATGCGACAGAAATGAACCGGTGTCATGTTCTGCGCTACTGTAGCTTCCGATGGTTCAAAATTGCAATTGGTGTTCATTGAAGAATGTTTTAAAACTAATAGCAGAGTGTACAGACAGATTTTGGTGAAAGACTTGTTGTCCTGGTTGTTAGCCATACTTAAAAGACGCTATATCTCCACTCATGACAGAATTCTTGAACACACGTCAAATTTGACGCAAAACGGATGAAAAAGACATTTTAGTAGATCTTTTGTAGCGTTAATTTGGCATAGCATTGATCCTATGAACATTGACTACGACCCTATTTAGAGAGCACATATCACGTATCTCATACTCAAGGGTGTCAGAAGATATTATTGCGTCATGGTACTGTTTAAGCGAAGAGGTGATGAACAAGTGATGCATTTTAGTTGAGAGGATATTCAGCACTCTGATGAAAGAAAAGTGGCCATTTTGAATTATATATATATATATATATGTAACACGCTGCTAATAAATACTACACTCAACCTGTAAACATTCATTAGCCGAAACCTGAAACTTTTTATTTTGATATAATGGAATATATATTCTGATGCCGCTAGAATAACCATTCTGAATATTTTAGCCATTGTGAGCTCGTCTATCTGATTCTCCTTATCCTCTTCCAGGCTCTGTAATATTCAAATTAGGTTTAGCTATAACCTGGCCATTTGCTTTTCACCATTTTTCTCATTTTTTATCCGTGGTCGTTGCGCGAATCCCAGTCCATATTTGCCGATTATGGCATTGTTTTTTTTATAGTCCTGGGTAAGACGATAAACTACATCTGGCAGCAATGCCTCTAATCGAGAAATTGGAGATTTTGAGGAGCGTGGAACCATGACTTTATTCTTGTTGTTCTCAGATCAACCCTGAAAGCTATGGAAAAATATTGGAACTCTAAGAAGAAATAAAAATAGTAGGAAATTATAGAAATATATTTTTATAGTAAAAATACCAGCAATAATCTTTTTAAAAAATGCCAACAATCCATTTCATAGTGAAATTATCAACAATGTATTTTGCAGTAAAATGTCAAACAATACATTTTTATAGCAGAATTTCAATCAACATATTTCATAGTAAATTTGAAGACATGACATATATTTACAATTTTGTTTTAAATTAAATCAATAACAGTTTTTTTTAAGATTAATCAAATTTCTTGTAATGAGGAACAAGTTCTCGCTTCTCATTTGATTTTGTAAGATTATTTAGTAAAAAGTAAGACTAATTTAATCATGATATGTCATTCTCTAAGTAATTATAAAGTTTTAATTTTCATGTTTACATTTTGGTATTATAGAATCCATTCGGGTTAATATACCACTAAACATAACCAATCAACCAAGCAAGCAGTCAATCAACAAACCAACTTCCCAAAATTCTAATGTTTTGTACTAGACTAAGTTAAGTTACGGAAATTTCAGGAGATTAACGAAATGGAATAACAACCGACATATTTAATTTATTTCTTTAAAGATTATTTCTAATTGATACTCGTACATTGAGTAGGTCGTCTCTTTGTAATTAAACATTATATATATATATATATATCGCCCGCCGATTGAGCACTATGCAGAAATGGTAGACTTTAAAAACAGTAGATAATCACCGTTATTTATGCATTGTTCCTTCT
Source organism: Ascarosepion bandense (assembly GCA_037127315.1). Classification (NCBI taxonomy): domain Eukaryota; kingdom Metazoa; phylum Mollusca; class Cephalopoda; order Sepiida; family Sepiidae; genus Ascarosepion; species Ascarosepion bandense. The sequence continues at coordinate 118,973 of JBBBDQ010000466.1, forward strand.
ATAATGAATTTGAACACACTCGACTACTAGCATATGTATATTAGTCAGTCAGTTAAGTGCCATACGTGATACATGTTTTGGGCGATCATTTCTCGAAAGAGACATGACTGACTGAGCAGAAGGTTATCCCGCAGTAGGTTGCCATGGCTTTCTGTTAGACTGGTTGCTAACCAAGGCTATAAAAAACCAATCTGTCCTATTATTTAACCCATAACTGGAGGGAAGCAACGGATTAATACCTTTCCCAAGGTTATTTGTGCGTAAGTGAATGCAAGGAATTCAAATAGAATTCGAACTCGGCACCCGATTTCTCGTTCTGAGTCGATATCAACTGCACCACAATGCGCATTGCGTATATAACACGCTAAAATCTACCTCACTCTACTGAGCGCCTATAGCTTAATAGTAGAATAATAGACTGATATCAATTCGGTCGAGTTTCAATCCTGGCTAGAAGCAATCGGATGTCTAATCATACTGATTAGCTGTCTGCGGATGACTATATATATATATATATATATATATATATATATATATATATATATATATATATTTCTTCTGGCTTGATCAAAATAAATAAATTACGTGATATTATATATCTGTAAAATTTAGGTCAACATTGTGCTTTGTTTACCTAAATTAAATCAAAATATTTTTGAGCTTACTATTTCCTCACGGCGATTATAGACACAGTCCGAAATGGAAAATTATCAGGAATTCTTGTACCAGATAAACTGTTTATACCGTCTTCTTATGGTTACAAGAATGTTTTAAAATAAACAGACGGCATGTGGCAAAACAAGCGGTTAATTAAAGTTGACAATCGATAAAATAGAATGGCTGTATATTAGTGGATTACAAAGAGGCAAAACGGGAAAAAAGAAACCAACATGGAATATTAATTTTCTAAGCGCAGATTAAATGTGACACAAGGTCGAAAATATGGGGCACCTAGCGAAAATCGAACTCACTGCTCAAATGTAATAATTCTAGCGAAGTAAGCTTGTTGACCATTACACCACGTCGAGGTTCCCGAATTCACACAGAATGAGCTTTAATTCAGATACAAACAAAGGTAATCCAGTAGTCAATACGCACACACACACACACACTCACAGACACATTCACACATGCACATTCACACATACACATTCACGCATACACATTTACTCATAAATCCACACTTATAGGATTGTGTCTGAGCATAAAACTCAAGAAAACTGAATATACACTATACATATATACCAGAGAATACCAGTTTGCTAACTGCAAGTTGTAGAATCTAAAATAAAACAAATAAAAAATTCAGATACCTGGGACAGCGGATGGAAAATGTGACATGGGAATACAAAGACGCATGGGCATGGCCAAGCCAAAGACGCATTTCAGAAACTAACCAGAATACTGAAAGACAGGAAAATCTCATAAGAAACAAAAAAAAAAGAGTGCTGGATTGCTACGTGATATCTGTCTTTCTGTATGGAAGTGAATGCTGGATGATCTCATCAAAGAGTCTTGAGGCAGCAGAAATGTGGTTTTACAGAAGGATGCTGAGGATGCCATGAGCAGAGCACGTGTGCAACGATGGAAAGAATGCAAACGAGAAGAAAACTGATACTAAATACCAGGAAGAGACAAATGAAGTTCATGGAACACGTAATGAGGAAGGAAGGCCTGAAGAACTTGATACTCACAGGTCGGATAAATAGAAAGAGACACAGGGGAAAGCAGCACAAGACGTACTTATTAGGTCTGAGCAAATGGTTGACTGAGCAGGGCTTAGAAGAGATACCAAGAGAAATATCATTGAGAGCGACAAGAGACATATCCAAGTGGAAGTCCATGATTGCCTACGTCCTGAAAGGACACGGCCCATGAAGAAAAAGAAGACGTAACCTCTGTCTTCAGCTTGGTCTCAGAATCGAGAACGTTTAGTACTTCGATATAATGATTTCTCGTTTGGCATTTTTATTTTATTGTCAAATTAATATTTTCATCGGTTTTCTTTTTCATTCTTACAACGTTTCGATTTTAATATGCCTGGCTTCCTCCGGATATCTGTTGTTATATGTAAATACATATATGATGTTTTCCAAATCTCTATGTAAACATTTTGTTTAGTGTCATTAAAACTTTTGTTCATATAACTGATATCTTCTACATGTGTGTTTTCTTCTTTCATCAAAAGTCAATCGCTGGTGCAGAAATTTTCCATCAAGGTATTAACTTTAGGGCCACGATTTATATTGAAGTGCTTACCATCTGTTTAAACTGCAGTGGAAGATTCTTAATAAAACACACATAAAGCCCTATCATAATTGTCTCAAATAATTCAATTTTGTTTCTTAATCTAGAATTTCAATCCTTACACCCAATGTTCATTTGCTTCCTCTGCTGTTGTTCCAAACTTGTTGTCAGGATTGATTCTCTCTGCCATTTAATGTTTTGTGTCATCTGCCTTTACCACTGTAGTCAGACGCATTATGTCTTTCTTTAGACAGAAAATTAGGCAGATATGAAGTGAAATTTACAATATTTATTTGTAAACTATGGGAACTAAATAAATAAAACTAACAATAACAGGACTGAATCTAGAGCATGCGATGAATTGTCGTCTAAATGACTCAAGCAAGTCAATAACACTGGCATTTCGGGGGTTAGTGGGGTTAGTTGGTCAGATGTATGAGGTAATGTGGTTGCAAACATTGTGTAACAGACATGACTGAGTTCCTCTGTTTGTGTAGTGTAGCACAGAGTCCTGTTGTCGGACATATGGACTTCGGTCTACCATCCTGTTAATCCAGTACTACCTCATCAAGACAATTGATACAGGCATCTCTACCGAGTTTGAATCTTTGTGGGAAGATGAATTGGGGATTATTAGTGATCACTCTAAACACCATGATGTTGACTGGATATATCATCCAACTCTTTCCGAATCCTCTGCACTGTCCTCAAGTTGATATCCAATACTAATAAATGTTCGTACTGGAGCTTCAGACGCGACGAAATCTATTACGTCATTGGGCTCTTTTTTTCATAGACAGTGCCCACCTGACTCTACTATAATTTACAGTCGACAAAATCTAAAACAAACAAAGTGAATGCGCGAAATTAAAAATACAAAATAGCAATAATATCACTCATCGCACTTTGTATACAAGCGTTTTCTTTTCATCTTTTTATCTTAAAGTTATTCAATAAATGCTTTTAAAAAACACTGTTCATCTTCCCATGAAAACTTTTCCAACTTTCTTTCCGATCATAGCCTTTCAACTAAATACGATTTTTAACTAAATACATTTAAGTTGAATGTCTTTTTTTGTATTTTTACCGTTAACTGTGATGTTCTTCCGGCAGACCAATACATGATTTGACCAATACAAGATTTGATCTAAAACAACAGTTTGTCGTGATATGCACCTTACCAAAAAATTTTTATCGATCTAACTGATCAGAATACCTGATATTCCTAAGAGACACCAATCTAAATTCTGTATAATATTTGACAGTATACTAAGGTAGTATTTAATAAAGAATTTGCACTAAGTTGATGGAAGAATTGCCTCATTAATGATTTTCCCAATATTAAGAAAATCATTAAAATCAACCAATTTTATTTCTACTAATACGATCTACTAATACGATCTATCAAATTTATACCTATATTTATTTTTCGTTTTCAGTGACATTGATCTTGCAAGCAGATGCAAGATGCCATCTGAAGCATAAGTCTCTCCTTGTACGCACCATCAAGTTGTACCATTGCATACCAATGGTAACATTATAGTTTTTTTATAATCATATCGCCCCAAGCAAGGCATTTGACTGCCACTGGTGCGCAAGGGTTTACATAAGAGTAAAGTTAGGAGAAAGAGTGACAGGTTATAAGGGGTGATAGGAAATCGGAAAGAGAAGGATGAGAATACGGATGAGAGTGGAGTAGATGGAGAAAGGAGCATTAGAGAAAGGATGCAAGTTAGTGAGATAGGAGATGACTTTTGACTTTACATTTAAAATCCTGGAAATTGTAGTTCTCAAGAAAGCAAGTAAACGGAAGGAAATTCTACAGGCGGGAAGTGAAAGAAAAGAAGCTGATGGAGTATACTTTGCGTTTATATTTTATTGGTTTCCCATTAAAATGGTGAGACTTAGTTGCTAATCTTGTGGCCCTAGTAAATTCATACATAGATGGCACCAGAGAGCTAAGTTCATCGGAGCAGAAGCAGTGCTTGTTGTTAATTTTTTTACATCAAACATGCTGATAGCGTTACTAAGCCGTACTGAGCATGCAGGAACTGAAATTAACGTAGGTGGAGTGAAAGGACAATAAAATATAATAGATAGATAGATAGATAGATAGATAGATAGATAGATAGATAGTGAAGAGATTACATGATAGATTGATAACTAGACAGATAGATATATATTAAAAGACATGATAGATAGATAGATAGATAGATAGATAGATAGATAGATAGATATATAGATATGAACGAGAGGCATGAGATGAATTGCTTGTTCAGTAAATAAACCCCGAACACATATAAATGCATTTCTTTTCTTGAGAGACACATGTGATATGGCCAAGGGTAAATACGTCGTTGCTTTCTAAACCCTAATCGATTTAAATCTTCTAACTCATCCAGCGCTTACCAGAAGCCATCTTTTCTCAGCGATCTCTTTCTAGCCTCAAACATCCGATGTTTCTTGTGGACATAATGACATTAGAAAAAGCGTGTATAATAAAATATATTAATGGGAGACCTGTACAATATTGTGCAACTGAAAATATCCTGACCGCCACGCACAAAATAAGGGTGAAGAGAAATCCATTAAAGGAATATAGATTAAAATATTTTGGCTAATATTTTAGTGACGAAATTATAGCAATAGTTTTTTAATTATAATTTATTGTCTTTCGGTTTTTGGCTCACGATCAGTGTAATGGATATGGGCTAGAAATAAAAAAATAGGCGCGATGATTTCGATATTCAGTTGAATTATTTACATCCAATTACGCACAAATACCCTTGGGTAAGTTATTAATCCATCTCTTCACCGTCGAGCTATAGATTGAATAGCAGGACATATTTATTTTTGTAGCCTTGGTTAGCAACCAGTCTATTACAGAAAGTAATAAAAACCTACTGCAGAAAAATATTCTGCCTAGCCAGTTATGTATCGAAAGGGAAAAGATCGCCTTAGTGTGTATCACGTATGGAAGATGAATGACATATCTTTATCAATTAAATCTCTTCTCTTTCTTCTTTTTTCTCATCCCACCTTCTCCTTTTTTCTTTAATTTTTCTCCTTTTTAATGTCTTTCATATCATTCATTTTTTCATCTACATAGTTTTCTTCACCATAACCTATTCAGTCAATCTCCTCACGCACACAGAGAGTGATATATATATATATATATATATATATATATATATATATATATCACTCCGGGCAAGGCGGTAAGGCCACTGGTGTACAGGGGGCTACGTATGAGTGAAAAGATTGGAAAAGAGAAGGCCGGAAACCACATCCTAAACAGGGAACAAGGGAACAAGCATCTACACCTGTTCAATAGACGTGAGTGGAATGGAAACCGGGCGATATTTCAGTCTATCTACTCCAATATATATATATATATATATATATATATATTGTGTGTGTGTGTGTGTGTGTGTGTGTGTGTGTGTGTGTGTGTGTGTATTTAGGCAGCATTTTTCATTGATGCATGTTTCATTAAATAATATAGACAAGTTTTGTCTATTTTATGTAAATTCTTTTCATATCGTCTTACAAGTTTGATGACATAATCAATGAAAGAAGAAAGAAAATCACAATATCGATATATATTTTTAATCCTATCTGAGTTTTCGGCTTACATAAGCAAAGATGACTATTATATTACAATATATTAAACAGTTCACTGGCGAACAATAATGATAGTCTGCTTTTGTTTACATGGAAGATTTTCAAAGCAACAACGAACCGTGCCTACGGGATCCTGGAGACAAAAATCACACCACTACTAATGACGTCACACATGACCGCGCGAGATTGAAATGGAAAGCCATTGGGATAACCATCGGTTTCTGTTTTCACTTATAAGCATTTAAGAATATTTGTGTAAATTTCGAAGTTTAATTTGTTTAGGTTAGGTTTCAAATGTTTTATGTATATAGCTTCAAGAATTGTTCGTTTTTATTTATTGTTTTCATGTTTAAGTATAGTTGTCTATTCAACGTGGATTTTCCATAATTGTGTATGTGGCCCGGTATGTTGTTGTAAATGCCTAAAAATATTAGAAATATCCTTCAAAATTAGTGCCAAGCGTCGAGAAAGCGAGTTTGTGGTGTAACCAACATAATTATTATTTAATCCGTTGGAGATACAGTCTCCCAAAGGTTACTTGAATTTGTAAACTATGTTGATTTTTTTGAAAATCGCTAACCGAGGGAGAAAAATCACTGCGAATAACTGAGTTTGATATATATTTATATATTCTAAACATATATTGTTTTTTTTATAACAGACAATAAATGTCTGTTATGTTTAATCATGAGCCGTTCGAAATATCACATCTTGGCATTAATTTCAGGTGAAAGTAAAGAAAAAAATTGTCCAACAATTGGAAATATTTTCATTATGATGGTTCTCAGCTTTTGGTTCACATGAGGTATAATCAGAGTGGTTGCAAGTACGTTAAAAAAAGACATCCACCATCAAAGATGATATTATCTTGTGTTGACATAAAACATTGCTATGTGACGATACATATATATGCTGCCCGAGATCAAATAATTTTTGATGATTAAACTTTCTCGAATATTCAGGCCAGTAGAGTAAAGTAATTAAATAGAATAATTAAAATAATACAGTTCACTAAATAATCGGAATGTATACTTAAATATGGCTGTACACTAAAAATAAGTGCGATGATATATACCTATTTATATATGTACGGTTTCGGTCTATATATATATAAATGTAAACCTATCGCTATATTCGTTTCGAAAAACCCTCCGAGTGCATACGCGGAAGGAAAAATGGTAATAAAAAAGAACGAGCTAAGCACTTGAACATCAGTCAAAGTACGTAGCCCAAAGAAAAACATCGGAGACGATAACCTAAAACAAAGAAGCGCTCAATACGCAAGCTTAATACTAAAAAGGTGCTCAAAATTTAAAGCAGGTCAAAAATTTTGCAGATTGTGTGGGGAAGAGAAAGAAGTTAGCCACATCATCGTTTGATCCCACACATTGTTTATTAAATTCCAAATCAGAGATTTTAAATAAATGTAAGCATAGAAAGCATTGGCTGTTAAAATAGAATGTAAGTTTTTCTATTGTTTTCTTTGAGATGTGTAGGTTGTGTTTACTATTTTTTTTTGTTTTTTTTAATAAAATGCTGTCCACACCCCGCTTTTTGGTGTTTGGTGTCTTCTGTTTTGATCACGTGGGTTTCTGAGTTTTTTATATCTTATCGCCTTCTTTTAGCCTCTTCAGCCAACCTTCCCTGAAGATCCGGTTAGGTGAACACTTGGTAGGTTCATTGCCTCTTTAGGTTAGCTATTTACTACACACACACAAACACACACACACACACACACACACACATATATATATATATATATATATATATATATATATATATATGAACTTAAAACTATCCTCGTATCGAAAAACCCTCCGCGGATCTAGCCCGAAGGAAAAAAACCGACACGAGTAATCAACTAACAAAAAAGCGTTCAGTACTTAGGTAGACCAGAATAAAGTATACCTAATGAGCCAACAAACCTACCAAGATTTTACCTAAGCGGATCGTTAGGGAAAGCTGGCTTTCCCTGACGATCCACTTAGTAGGTTTGTTGACTCAATATATATATATATATATATATATATATATATATATATATATATATATCGTCATTCAGCGTGTTTTGCAGCTCATCTAGTGTGGCTAGATATCCTATTGCTTCCAGCGAGGATCGAAATCGAACCGATTCGGCATCAGTTAGAGATCCTACCAGCTAAGCTATTGGCGCACGGATGAAAGAGACAGAGATTTGAACGTGTTATATATGCACTGTGTATACACACGCCAGCAGCCAAGACAACTATATATACAAGGTGAGTCACGGGAAACGGATATTTTATGGAAAGTAAAACTCTGCGAATATATTTCAACGAAAACTTTATAATGTGCATAAAAACATTTACTAAACAATGCCATTATGGAATGTCTATGAGCGAAAAATCATGTCTGACAAATGATGACCATTTTCACTAACACAAATTTGAATCCGCTCTCTAAGGTTAGCTTCCACTCTTACCAAAGTTTCTTCACCGTTTTCTAAGATATTTTCGCATATTGCAGTCTTTGATTCTCCAAGACGTGTGATTTCAAAAGTCTCCACAGATAAAAATCACACATGGAAAAATCGTGTAAGCTTAATGTCCACGCGAGATCGCCAAAGCGTGAAATCACATGATTAGGGAATGCAGTTCGAACAGCAGCCATGGACGCTCTCCAAAAACATCTATTTCGCGTGACTCGCCCTGTATATAAATGGAGTGTGAGTATTGATGCCATACGTCTCCAGTCCTCATTTGCCTGTCTTGATAATGCTTAAAAGCATCTACGCGTCCTTGTATGTGTTAAACTATTTACCACTCTCCAACTAACCCTTACCCATAGAGCTAAATTCCTTAGTTTCATCATCCCTTGGATCTGCCATGTCATGTACGCAATTATCCCTAACCCCTATTCTCTTAGTATTCAAATAACAAGTTTTGTTCAGAACAAACACCCGGCAATATATTTTCCCAATCACTACATTCTTGATCTTTTGAATTCTGTCTGTTTCTTATCACTCTTGGATGCGATGCAGTGGATATCGATTTGGAACCAGTTGAATTCGTTGCATTCACTTATGTGCAAATGCCCTTTGGAAAGATAGTTATCAGTTTCTTTCCTCTAGCTATGGATCAAATAACAGGACGGTTTGGGCTCTATAGTTAGTCTACCAGAGAAAGTAATTATAACCTAATGCGGGATAATCTTCTTCCCAGTCTCTCATCACCCAAGCGTGACACTTGACTGACTGACAGACTTATCTCTCTCAAAACCTGCGCCGTTATCCATTTACTCAGGCTGGATAGATAAGCTATGCTCATCATGTGCCATATTAAGTATAAGTGTCATTTTTGTTTCTATTTATTCTAATACTTCGCTGTTGCTCATGTATTCTCTCAGTGATAGTCTTAGCATCCTTCTGTAGAACCATAGTTCAAGTTTCTTCATCTGTAGCATTTTTTCTAACAAAATTTGTCCGTTTATTTTTAATGTTTTGATTAGCTTATGTTATGCTTCTTTCGTTCTCTCAATTTGCCTTCAGATGTCGGTACCACGCATTGCTTCGAATATTTAATTGATATTGAAATTATTTTACTTGCTTGTCTCAGGTACGTCTAATTTGTAATTTGTATGTCGGGCTATTGTTTTTCTTTGACTCTCCTTTCACGTGTTCAAAGTATTAAATTAAAACCAATTTGAGAGACTATTTTTAAGTGCGTAAAATGTAAAAGCAAACAAACACAGACATTAATAGAATTTACGAATAATTAGTAAAATTGTTTTTGATAACATAAATAGAAAACTTTGACAAATACAGAACCAGGCAGAAATAGCTTTCATATATACCCCTTAGAAATACATCTCACATAATGGTAAGACATTTGCTTAATGAATACACCACTGAAACTAATGTCTTGCCATTAAATTGTGTTATGAAATATTTATTCAACTAAATTGCCGTCTTTAATTCGTTTTCTTGCGAACATTACTTTTGAGAATCGATTGAGTGGTTACCTGAAAAAACTCATAGCACAGGATTCCTTTATAATTCCAACAGCTGCACTGCCTGACTTTTACAGGATGACGACCTGTTTTTGGGGTAACTGAAGTTGGATCATGTTTCTTTTTCCGGGGTCTTTTTCACCGAACATTGTTGTAAACGATCCATTTCGCATCACCCGTCAAAATTTGCTCCAAAAAGTTGCATTTCTATTGCATTTATACAACAAATCATATGCGATGCAAAATATTCTTTTGACTCAGATCATGTGGTCCCAAAACACCGTAACGATTTAAGTACCTAAGCTTCACTAAGTGCACATGGATGATGAATTTTGATAGATTTAGAATTTTTGATAATTCCTGCGTTGTATAATATAGTTTATACTTAATCATTATCTTGATTTAGTAGTCATCATAATTGGGGGTCTGTCTGAGCCTTCTAACATCAATAAGACTACAATTTAGCAAACCAATTCTGTTCAGTTATGTCAGCTAAAGCACCTTTACCGTACACAGCACCTTTTTGGTGATTGTGAGGCATGTTTGACTGAAATAAAAAGCATCAAGTCTCTCTAAAATGCACTTTATAATATTTCATTTTCATAAGAATGCGAAATTGACATTAAGTTATTTTAAACTTTCTTTCTCAAGAAATCATTTGAAGATAGCTTTAAGCATATTATTTCTGTCGGTAAATTAGACATGTTGGAATGTGTTGGAAGTTGAACGACAAATAATCGGCATGAAATTTTCGGAAACCCCAAAATAATTCTTAGTATATAAGAGAATTATGACATCTCTCTCTCCCGCTCTCTCTCTCTCTCTCTCTCTCTCTCTCCGTGACTCTCTTGCTCTCTTTCTGTCATCCAATTGACTTACTACATATGATGAAAATATAAAATATAGTCATCCGCCGATAGATCTGTTTCACAGCTCATCAGTACGGTTAGACATCCAACTGCTTTTAACCCAGGATTGAAACCCGACTGAATCGGCGTCAGTCGGCGATTCTACCTCTGAGCTATGTGTGCATGTGTGCTCGGTAGAAGGGGGCAGACTTTTAGCGTATGATGTATCATACGCCAGTGGCCAGAGTTCTCTAATTCATTACTGAATGACCGATGCGTAGATGCTAGAATAGTTACGGTTTTTTCAAAGTCTATCAGAGTA
>JBBBDQ010000466.1:135000-147500 GCA_037127315.1 Ascarosepion bandense
TAATTTGGTTTAACCCTCCTTATTCTAAGCTAACTAATATAAATATTGGTAAGTATTTTCTCAGATTAATCGATAAACATTTTAATAATAATAATAATCCCTTAAATAAAATTTTTAATAAATTCACCCTAAAAATCAGTTACTCTTGCACCTCAAATATAGATGATATAATTAATTCCCATAATAGGCATATATTAATGAACCTAAATAATACCGACTTTAAATCCGGAATTGTTGATAAATGTAATTGTAATTCTGTGGATACCTGCCCGGTGCAGGGCAAATGTAAATCCACCCAAGTAATTTATGAAGCCCGTATTTCTCCATCTAACCACAAAGACAATTACCGGGCTTATATTGGCATGTCCGCGGGCCCTTTCAAACAGAGACTTTACAACCACAAGTACTCGTTTTCGAACCCTAACCAAAGATTCCCGACGGCACTATCAAGTAGATTCTGGAAAATGAAGGAGGAAGGGAAGGACCCTATAATCAGCTGGAAATTAATAGGCTCAACTTGTACCCCTAAAAATTTTCGAGATAGGTGCCGTCCATGTTTATTGGAGAAGATTCTGATTTTGAAGTATCCTCATCAGGACTTACTTTTGAATCTTAGAAAGGAATTCATAAATAAGTGCCGTCATAGGGCGGATTTTAAAATTTTAATTTCAATTTTTAAATTTTAAGTTTTAAATTTTAAGTTTTTTAATTTTTAATTTTTTAATTTTTAATTTTTCTTTTTATAATTTTTATGTATATGTGTATGTTTGTGTGTGTATGTGCATATTTGTATATATGTATATATGTATGTGTGTATATATGTATTTATGTGGGAAAAACATTTTTAGCTATTTAAATGCTCTTTTTTATAATATTCATTAATTTTTTTATATTTTTATATGTATGTGTGCGTGCATATGTATAATGTATATACATATGTGTGTGTGTGTATGTATATGTGTGCATGTGTGTGTGTACACATATATATTGTGTGTGTGTGAATTTTTGTATATGTGAGTACACATATATATGTGTGTATGCGCATGTATGTGTATATACGTATATAAGTGTGTATGGAATTGAATGTATGTGTGTGTATGTGTGTATGTGTATATATGTATATATGTATTCATAATCGAAGAATTGTGTGTGTATGTGTATGTATGTATGTGTGTACTTCTATATGTATGTATAATTGTAAATGAATTTTTTTTTACCTAGCGATGTGTTTATTTAGTTAAAATCAAATGACCTAATTTTAAAAAACAAAAAAAATTATTTTAAATTGTATATCTTTTTATTCCCTTTAAAAATAATTATGCCTTTTTAAGTAAAGGCCTTTTTCTAATACTTCAACGCTTTTGGGAAGTTAGATTTTTTAATATGTCCAGCGTCTGAATTATATAAAAAAATTTTCTTTATTTTCTATTCTTTTTCCCTCCCTTCCTTCCTTTATCTCTCTTATTTCCCACTTTTTTTCCGTGTTGCTTAACCTTACATCAATTCAACACGGCCGTCTGTTAATTTTTAAGTTACAATCCTCTTTCCTTTTTTTGCGAACCCTGACGATGTCAATTTTTTCTTTTCTTGTTTATTTGATTTTATTTTGTTTTATCTTTTTCTTTTTTTTCTTTTTCTTTTTTATTTTCTTTTTTAATTTCTTTATAAATCTATTTAAAAAGGAAAATTAGACTGATTTTTCTCCAGTTTCTGAAAGGATTTTTCTGTTGCTGAGGTGATGTGTTATTCCTCGTGGGGATTTTCATATCGAAATGGTCATTCAACATCATTGAATTAATCCTTTTTTAATTTATATTTGCTCTGTAATATTTTATTACATGGAGCTCTCTTCCTGTATCATTTTTTAATATTAAAATAAAATTTTTAATATTAATTAGGATCGGGTTTTTGGAATTTAGCTTCCTGCTTTATTCTCTTGGATTAAAATATCTGAATTAATATATATATATATATATATATATATATATATATATATATATATATATATATATTGATATCTTTTTCATCTGTAAATTCAGATAAAAGTTAATGAGGAAATAGCCTTTTTCAACATGTAAAACCAATACATTCTAACCCCTTTCCCTTACCCAATCTAAACTCAGGGCTTAGAATTTTTCCTCATTCTCCGTTTATAAGGGGTCGAAGAATGCATGCCTTAAAATGACATGTTGAAAATGGCTATTTCTTCACTACGTTTTATCTGAATTTACCGATAAATAAAGAAAAAGATGGTCTGTAATTTGGATTGCTTTGCATTGAGCTCTCTATTGAGACAGGTTTAATATTTTAACGATATTACTAGGATCCACCTGGATTATTTACCAACCTTATCCCGGATTTTACCAATCCTTTCCAGAATTTTACCGCTTGCCTGTGTGTGTGTGTGTGTGTGTGTGTGTGTGTGTGTGTGTGTGTGTGTGTGTTCAGGATTTATAGAGCCAAATGCAAGGGTTTTATAATATAAAATGTATTTATATACAAAATATGAATCAACCTTCGGTATTTTTACCTTCTCCATTCTTGAAAGAATATTTTTCCCAGTTCAACAAGCATGACTACAAAAATATTAGAATATTAATTGAAAACGGTTGATTTCATAACCTCATGTTATTTAAAATATATAACGCATAAATTAATCTCAAACTAAAATAAATTAATAAATAATTTGCATTAAAAAATTAAAAACATCACTTACTTATTAGACATTCGTGTCCTCCATAGCTTGTTTGACTTTTCGACCGACCTGGTTAATACTTATGTGCATTCTTAAAATGAAAAAAATCGAAAAACTAATAATAGTATTGCTTTTGTATATAAATACTTCTTACAAAAATAAATCCTTGAATGAGACTTGATAAGGTTCTTCAGAGGATGAAATATGTCCGCTAAAATAAATTTTTCTTTTTTCTATATATGTGTTCTTTTACAGATACCTATCTGATTTTTACAAATATACATACACAAACTCTTTCTCTCTCTTACACACACATAAACACATATATGTATATATAGATATATATATATATATATATATATATATATATATATATGTTATCCACAATAATACATTAAACAAAAACAGATACTAATACTACCTACCAACTCCTTCCAACCACTTCCAAAACCATTAAGAATATAATCAGATCTAGAAACAAGGACATTTTCAACGCTTCATTGACTCGCATGTCGTAAATAAATTTTAGCAGGTATTTGTTTCCACTGAGATTATATTCCAAATATTACTATTTTTAGCTTCGGTAGCTTTCAGAAATATTAATTTTTTAATTCAAACGAAAGTATGAGTTTCTACATCACCCAACACCACAGCCTGGTTCTTCACAAAAGAAGGAAATATTGTAAGAGGTAATCAATTGCGAAGAAAAAGTTTAAAAAAGGGCATAATTCATCTGCCTCAGGCACACACATGAAATCTTGTATGCATTCGAATGTATTAATTTTTTTTGTTTTACATTTCTTATCACCTCATTTGCTCATATATATATATATATATATATATATATATATGAAATGAAAACCTGTTTTAGTCGACTTGTTTCGTCGTCTCCGCTACTTTATCAATGCAAACGTAAGGTACATTATACATGCTACAATATAACATCCTTGCATTTGCTTGATAAAATCTCTTACAGGAATGAAACGCGTAAGCTACGATAAGTCATCCTTATGTTTTATTCATATTTGTTAGTATTTATTGAATAAATCCTTCTTTTGTTAATACTGCACAATACCATGTGCATCAAATGAATTTATAAATAATTACCTATATTGCAGTTTCATCAATGATAGAATTAAGAAAATTTAGGACGAGTTCGTCTTTGCTTCTTTGTCTTGTAAAATTTTGCAATGTAATAATAACAAAAAAATGTATTTTCATTTAGAATTATCCACTTAGCAATGACTACTAAAAATAGTATGAAATACATCATTTTTTTACAAAACTGGGGTTGCCTAATAATTATAGCCGGTAATATATATGGGATACAATGGATGAATTGTCGTGTAAATTATGCAAAAATGAAAAAATATTTCATATCTCATTTTAACAGATATATTAACCAAAATTAAACGAAAATAACTTGAAATAACCAGGACTAAATTTACTCAATAAAATCATCATTAGCATCAACCACCAGCCTCCAGACGATATCGGTATCACCTGCAACCATTCTGGACGATCTCTTTGTTTTTTAGTCTTTTTATTTATGAATACTAACATAATCCCTGTCTTCAGGTCATCTTTGATGCTACAATAAGTTTTATTGTATATATATATATATATATATATATATATATATATATATATATATGTAAATACCCTGTCTTCTTTTCATTTTTTCCGCACCACCGCTTCTATTCCTGTGACAAGGTTAAATTTTGACTTCTCGATTCATTAATACAGACATAATCCAAAAATCTTCTTCTAATATCGAGTCTGGAATCTCTTTCTCTACTCCTTTGTATCTCTGTCTGGAAGATAAAGTTTTAAAAATATTTTTTTCTTAAATTCGCCCACCTGATTTTTATATAAACTTCCTGTGTGTGAATACGTTTTTGGGCTCCTTCCGGTATGTGAATTATCGTACCATGTTTGAAATAAAATATGAAAAAGCGAGATTTCAGAATTTTTTAATATAATATACATATTTGGCTCTGTAAATAGATAATACAATTTACATTGATCCCTTCATCTGGATCAGTTTTAGTTTTAATGTTAATAAATTTAATATTAATTGGATCTGGTTTTTGTTGATGTTACCTACATGCTTTTCTTTTTTTAGAGTCAATATATATATATATATATATATATATATATATATATATATATATAGGTGTGTGTATGTGTATGTGTATGTGTATCTGTGTGTATTTAAAAAGTGAAATTGTTCAGAAAAACCTCTACAAAAACTTGCTGTATAAAGAAAATAAGATTTGAAGTAACGCAAAAGTTTTTTTATATATAATATTTATAAAGCATGTATGTTTACCGAGAATTATTAATATAAAAAAAAGTCGGTTTTCCAAAAACATAGTTTCGCTTTCAGCATTTCAAAAAGTTCGTAACGTTTTAAATTCCCAGGGAGTGACGCTTAAGTCTCGAATACAAGCAACACTTCAAATGCTATAGCTTCACTTATCTGTCAACTATGGTAAAGAAATTTGTTAAAAGATAGATAGATAGATAGATAGATAGATAGATAGATAGATAGATAGATAGATAGATAGCTATTCAATCGTTTTCAATGTATGCGCATCTAGTGTCTTAATTCTTAGAACCAATTAAAAATATACAACCAGATTATTTGCACCAAAAGCCTTTGATTAAGATGAAACAAAAAGCCAAGCTGTCAACCACTCTCTTGATTTTCGTGTCATTAGAGCTGATAAGTTATCTAATTTAATTGACTTAACGATTACTACTTTTCCTCAAAGAACCTAAAGTATTTTATCTCACTTTCACTTTTATCGTGCAATATTCTAACCTAACGAAGACAAACAGTAGACGCTCTGGTGAAACACGAATTTAATAAATATTCCACTTTGTCTCATGATCCTATATATATATATATATATATATATATATATATATATATATATATATATGATATATGATATATATGTATTTGTTTGCTCTACTTTTGCGTTGGGCGCTTTGTGCCCTCTGTTTTCGTATTGAGCTCTTTATTGTTAAGTTTTTCGTCTTGGGTTTTTTTTTTCTTTCTCAGGAATGCTTGACTTTTTGTTCAGGTATTTCGTTTGTTTTTTTTTCTTCCCCTTCTTTTCCCTTCGGGTTTGTTCCCGGTGGGTTTCAAGACGATCCCAGTTGTTGCTTAATTATTGATAATCTTGACAGAATTAGTTCTGTTGTTATTGGTATTACAACTATAATTAATATATATATATATATATATATATATATATATATATATATATATATATAAGAATATAATAATATATTGTATAATGTAACAACTACCAACAAAAAACGAAAGCTATTTTAACAACTAACAAACGGAAATAAACGTAAAAGCACAAAAGATGACATACGCTTAATTATGACTTAAAAATTCTTTAAGCGATCACATATACTAAAACTGTAAGGAAGCATTCTACCGAACACAATTAAAGAGGTTTACCAAAATGATAAAAAGAAGCCAATTCATTATAAAGAAATTTAGTGGACACCCATTCACGCTCGCTAAAAGGAAGTTAAAATATTGAACCAAGTTCGATATAAATAAGAATAAAGACAAAACAACAATTCAAAAAAACCTTAAGGATTGAGGACATCATAACGGTGCCTTCACGAAAATCCGAAGTCGACAAAACACAGTTAAGTGTCGAAGTCGACAGTTAAGTGACAAACTTTTCCATAATATATATATATATATATATATATATATAACATAGTGATGATCCACATATACTGTCTTAATATGTATAGGAAAAACTACTAAAAAGTTGTAAGTTTTAAAATGTATTTTTTTTTACAGTATTTATTTATTTCTATTATTATATTCGATATTTCAGACTGTCCTCGGCCTTTCATCAGAAACAAATGATTTTTTTACATTTTTAAACTTACAACTTTTTAGTAGTTTTTCCTATCTATCTATATATATATATAATATATATATATATACATAGAGAGAGAAAGAGAGAGAGAGAGAGAAATAGAGAGAGAGAGAAAGAGATAATTTATAACAGAAATATGTTATCTAATCATTACAAAAGGAACCATTTTGTTTAGACAGCATTCATGTTTTATCAAATGATGAGGTTTATTTCAAGTTGGAGAGTTTTAAAAGGTTCACGACTAGCCAAAATCCCTTAATCAGGGATGCATTGTTACATTGACAGAGTGGACCAATCGAAACAAAGCAATTTGTCAGCTGAAGAATATAAGAACAGGCACAAACAAATATTTTATTGGAGACTTAATATTAATATTTGATTAAAACAGATATCACCAGTATTAGTCAACTATTAGATTCAACTTACTTTGGATACAGCCGACTTTGGATACGGAAATTTATTCCATCTATATCTACCCTACATATATATATATATAAATTGAGGAAATCATCCGATTATCCTAGAATGGTTTTGACCTTTTCAGTTTTGTTAGCCGATTTGTATTACAGATTTGTAGTAGCAAGAACAAATGGACTGACACTCCACAATTGATAACACTTACTTTTCCACGATGTTCATATCGCCTGACGAAGTGTCTGATATAGCACCGAAACACCTCACTTTATGTGTAGCGAGAAAATGGTTTCATTATAAACGCCAACAATAAGAATATTACTACCATATATATATATATATATATATATATATATATATATAATGAAATAATATTCTTATTATTGTCAGAGGTCAACTAGCATTGCTTTCTTAATGGTTTTTATTAGTTTTGCTAGCTTTTTCGCAAAGAAGCGTAAATGTAAACAGAGTGATTCTAAGGACTGATCAAACATTTTAGAACTCAACATTAGCTCACTGATTATTCCATAGTCGCCATGCGAGGCCTCAGCAATTCTTATCAGAAAATTCGAGCGTCGGATTTGTAAAGTTTAAATTTTACTTCCTCAGTTGCTATCTTTATGTAGTTCTCTCTCACTCCTTGCTCCTTCTCTCTCACACTCGCTGTCACTCACTCACTCCCACTCACTCACTCACTCACTCACTCACTCACTCACTCACTCACTCACAAATATACACATACAAAGACAAACTTATATGTGGGTGACCCACAGTAATATTAACATTTGATGTGTCGACTGTGGAGTCAAGTGTTGTTTTGACAGTGAAGTTAAAAAGTCGCAAATCTCCGACCAATTTCTTTTCATTCTCTCACAAGAATTTATGGAGGTTCTGCGCTAGAAACATTTAAAATTGGAACATAATTGTAATCGAAATATTAATTAAATTCTCGGAATGACAGAAAGTGACAACTATGTATAACATTTTCAGAAATACATAGATTTTAATAGTCGCATTAAAGGCTCTGATCTAGAAACCAACAATGCAGTTGATTCCATAAATACTGACATAACCAGTATAAGTTAATGTCCGCGGACATAAATACAATTTCTGTAAAAATTGATCATTGGATGGTATTTATAAGATCAATTTTGACTTTGCTAATCGAAGGAAAAAATAAAGTCTCTCATTAATCTATCACTATTTATATGTTAGATGTTCTGAAGAGAGACATTCCTTAGTTTCACCAGTGTAATTTCACATTTAGAATCCGCCATAGTATGTACACTCATTCTCTCCATATTCTATTAGTAAGGAGAAATTCCCACCAATGCGGCTCCTTTCCGAGCCAAATAACTTTGTGGACCAAAATTTTCTGATTACTACGATCTTAATCGTTACAGATCCTTATTATGCCCTTCTTATGAATCCATTTTATGCACTTACAACAATTTTATCCAGTAACTAACTACTTTAAGTAGCCTTTGGCTGCTTTACTGGGTGAACCATAACGAAAAGAAAAAAGAAAAGAAAAAGAAAAGAAAAAAGAAAGAATAGTTGAAACATGAATAGGCTGAAATAGATAGATTTTATTACCATAGAGTGATTGGAACCAACTGTCAAAGATAGATAGATAGATAGATAGATAGATAGATAGATAGATAGATAGATAGATAGAAGCAGACAGTGATAGATTACGACAACTTGACATAAATAGATATAGAGAAAGAACAAAGAAATAGGCGTAGATAGATAGATAGATAGATAGATAGATAGATAGATAGAAGCAGACTGATAGATTACGACAATTTGACATAAATAGATATAAAATAATAAATAAATAAAGAAAGAAAGAAGTAAGCAAAGATAGATAGATAGATAGATAGATAGATAGATAGATAGATAGATAGATACGAAAAAACGATAGGAATTCAGTTAGATTTATAGATAGATAAATAGATAGATCAAGAGAGAGAGAAAGAAGAATAGTCAAATATGAACAAACAATGGTAGATTACAACAACTTGACA
The DNA here is from genome assembly GCA_037127315.1 of Ascarosepion bandense. NCBI lineage: Eukaryota > Metazoa > Mollusca > Cephalopoda > Sepiida > Sepiidae > Ascarosepion > Ascarosepion bandense. The sequence continues at coordinate 144,060 of JBBBDQ010000466.1, forward strand.
TAGATATTAAGAAAGAAAAGAATTTACATAGATAGATAGATAGATAGATAGATAGATAGATAGATAGATAGATAGATAAGGAATACTCTAAGATAGATAGATAGATAGATAATGAATAAACTGAGATAGATAGATAGATAGATAGATAGATAGATAGATAGATAGATAGATAGAAAAGACGCATCAGATATTTTATGCATATATATCTACAGATATACGCGTATTTGTAGTTAAATTTAATTTTTCTATGAAAATGAAGTAACGCTTAAAAGACCAGTATTCGTTCATCTGTTCTCCGAAAGGTGACCACATAGGAACACCGGGTTCTCTTTGCAACTTCCTCTAATCTGACTTTTAAAGCCATAAAAAAACAATAAATTTGAAATATCAAAACATTTGTTTGTTATTACAATGTAAGTATTGCCGCATTAAATAAATTTAAGACAGACCGAAAAGAAAAAATTAAAAGAAAGTCGGTCATAATTTATGACGTTCACCGCACAACTTTCGCTATCTTTTCTGAACTGAAGCTTTCAGTCGCAAAGTGCATTAAGCGATAATAACTCAATTTACTGTATATTTTTCCAGATGATCGTATCTTAATGTCTTGAGAATTTTACCTTTAATTTACTTTTTAATCTCGTTTGTTTATTTTTTTATAAATACAGAAGTTTAAGTATATGTATGTGAATGTGCGGCATCAATAATTGTATGGATCGATTGATTGATTTGTTTACTTAACGGCATATCAATTCCTTATGGGTCATTTAATGCCGAAATTATTTTTCTTGGTAGCTTTGAACTAATAGAAATATGATTTATGTTATTATACTTTCCCAATTCTATATTTGGTGAAACTTTTTTGCATATAGATGCATAAATACCAGATGTGCTTTTCTGTGTGTTTTATGTAGTTTTTAGTGGTTATATTTTGGAATACCGTTCGATTTGTTTAAGAAATTGTAGAATACTATATAGATTAATATCATCTAACAGTTCCTTCATATTGGTTGATGGGTTGATTAATTGGCTGTCCTTTTTTTGCGTCATGTCAATATTTATGGATTATTTAATGCCGAAATCTAAACTGAATCTAGCTCACTGGTGCCCACTATATATGAATTTACTCGAACAACAAGTGTAGCAATTAGGTCCCACACTTTTACTGTGAAACCAATAAACTGTAAACGCAAATTTTACTCCATTAGTTTCTTTTCCCGCACTTCCCGCCTGTGGAATTCACTTCCGCATACTTGCTTTCCCGACAGCTACAATTACCAAGAATTTAAATGTAAAGTCAAGAGTCATCTTCTATCTCACTAACCTGCCTCCCACCTCTCTCTCTTTCTCTCTCTCATGCTCCTTTCTCCGTCTCCTCCACACTCATCAGTATTCTCAGTATTCGCTTACCCATTTCCTGACACCCCCTATAACCTGTCACACTTTCTCATAACTTTCCTCCCATCTAACCCCCTGCAAAACCGTCGCAGTAAAATGCCTTGCTTGGGGCGATATAATATAATAAACTATTTTGAACACAATTTTATGACTTTAACTCGATAAAGTTAGTCATTTTCCTATAAAATGTATTGCTAGTCATTAGTCTTTAGAATAGTAATGATGGTAATTTTTCTATAAATATGCATTTTCGGTAATACTTTTATATACAAATCTATTGCTAATATTTTTATACTCTCATAGTGTTTTGTTTTTGTTTGAAGTTTCACTATTTGTCCATAGATAGGACGCTAACAGGTATTACCATTCCCGGTCAGAATTTTCCTGGGAAGCCCTTAAAGTGGTTCCACGATCCTTAAAATCTACAATCTCTCGATCAGAATATTTGCTCCGAATGTATATATAGACTGAAATACAATACATAAATATAAATGATATGTGAAAATTAAACATAAAAACAAAAGAGTTGACAAATAACCAGATGTTTGATCATTATAATAGATTTCTTCTGCTACATGTAGGGTCTCTTCAGGGTGTATTTGGTCACACTTATGACCAATCACCATACCTATCACTACCCGATCTGCTATCCATTCATATAACCAGATGGCCTGTGTTTCGTGTGCATTCGACGTGTCTTGTGAGTATCAAAACGTCTAACCCCTCCTTCCTTGTTATGTGTCCTAGATGTTTCAACTGACAATTTCTGATTCTATTTTCAAGATTTCTCTTTTGTTTCCCTTTTCCTTAAAACTTCGTCGTTGCTCACATGCTCTGTCCATGTTAATCTTGATATCGTTTTATAAGGTAGCATACTTGTATCATGACGCCTCTTTTTGATCTTTGACCAACCCGTTCAGAATCAATTACTATACAGCGGGACAGATGTTGCAAAGGATTTCAACCATCTCTTCTTTGTTCTTACAAAATATTCTTCTATCATTTTTGCCCTTGGATGCATCCCCTATTATTTCAATACGCATTCACTACTTTGTGTCACATCGTCTATTACTAATTTACTCAAATAGGTAAACTTCTGTACCTGCGTAATCTTCATGACATTAATACATAGCTGGTACTTACGAGTGTTTCACTTAAGAGGGGCGTCCCAAGTCTGATTGTGGCCCACGATTAGTGCTTTTTGAGCCCGGCTATCTTATCCACATTTGCCTTTTTCCGCCTACACATAAATAAATTGCGAATTAAAATGACTATTAAAGGATAACGGTAATGTTTGTCAATATCCTTGAATTTGTTTTGTTCATGCTAAATCTGGGAAGATACTACAAAAAATACTGTGCATTTTATCCATAAAAACGCATCAGATATTTTATGCATATATATTTACAGATATACGTGTATTTGTAATTAAATTTAATTTTTGTATGAAAAGTAAAGCAACACTTACAAGACTAGTTTTCGTTCATCTGTTCTTCGAAATGTGATCACTTGCTCATGTTAAAATAATTCAAAAAGAATTGTAACAAGAAAAATCTGAAATTCATGTTAAAAATAGCAGGAAAACATGGTTGATTTAAGGAATGAAGATGGAATTTTCTATTTATGACAACACTAATTTGTATTCAGATAAGATGCATTATACTTTATTGTAGTTGAATTCTTCACCAACATTCCATACGAAGGGGCCCGTGCCGTAAAAAATGACAGCAAAATATTTTTATGACGTCTAAAATAACGGCAGCATATATATCGATGTACGTACTTTTAAATATCTTATATTAAGACATTAAAAATTTTTTAAAGTAATCCACCAACCTGATCGTGCAGAAATATATATATATATATATATATATATATATATATATACACGAATAAATATACTACAGTCTTTGCTATAATACAGTATATCTTTGTTATAATACAATATATATATATATATATATATATATATATATATATATATATAGATACTTTACGACTCAATTCTTGAAAAAATAAGGCACTGTTAATGAGAAAACAAGC